>WBZZ01001643.1:57500-120000 GCA_019918135.1 Paulinella micropora
CGCGGTGCCTGCTCCAGCCCCCGGAGCAGTACCGGCAGCACCACCTCCAGGTCGTGCAGCAGCAGCACGCCGCGCGGCGGGGGTATGGCGCTGCCGGGCACATAGACAGTGGCCGGTCCGCGTCGAGAATGATTGGGGCAGTGCACCAACCAATTTTCGTAGTTAGGCAAAGGATGTGGCTGTGCACCGGCGCGCAGGAGGTCAGGTACTTTCTGCGACCCCGGGACCCGCCAACAGCGGTTCTTGCTGTACACAAGAGGGTCAATGACGCTTTCCCTGTGTTCTTGGGATGTTTATAGAGAGGCAAGCTGGCATCAATGCGAAGCTCCAGGACCAGGTCACTCAGCTCGCTAGCGTCTGAGCCCCCGCCTTTCCCTCCGGCCCGCGCTAGCGGGCTGGTCAGTGTGCTGGTAGTAGTCGGCGCCGAACGAGATGTGGTGGTGACGGTCGACGCGGCGTGTGTGCACAGCCCGCTGGTGCGGGCTAGAGGGGAAAGCAGGGGGGTCTCGGGGGGCAGCATGCCCCCCGGCAGCATGCCCCCCGTGGGAAGGACGAGGTACTGCGTGCGTGTTGAGGCGGTGGTGCCGCAGAGGCCGGGGGGCAGACTCTCTGTAGGCGTCGGGCGTGAGCCATAGCCGCTGGGCAGTGTGCATGTTTGTTGCATGAGCCAGTGTTTGACGAAACCACCCGCGTCGTGGACGTTGTCAAAGACAACGTTGGGAAAAGCGACATGGAACGAGTTTTTGTACCAGCCTCCCCCGCAGGGCCGACCCAGGTCGTTGGTGTGCATTTCGTCGGCGCCCGGCGAGGCTAGGCCGAACTGGGCGAGGGCCGCGCGCACGGCGCCCTGCAGCGCGCGCAGACGCCGCGCGGCGCTAGGGTCTGCCTCCCTCTGCGAGTACCACTCTAGGTCAAAGTAGAGGGCGCACTGCCTCTGTATGATGACGAAGAAGCTGCGCTCCATCGGGCTGACGCAGTGGTAGATGTCTTCGTAAAAGGTCCGGGGGTCCGGACAGGAGCAGAACAGGTGGCGCTCGGACAAACCGGGCCGCCCTTGCGCGTCTGGGGCGGGGGGTAACATGAGCTTGTAAAAGAACTTGTGACCCTGGGCCTTGGCCTCGGCGAAACAAGCCTCTGACGGGTAGGAATTGGCGCCGCCCGACTCGAACAGAGAGACGGGCCTGGGCAGCCCCCGCATCAGCAGGACCCTGCGGGGCGCCCGCCGTGCCTGGGCGGCCGCCGCCGTTTTTGTGTATGTGGGGGGGGGGGGGGATTTTGCGCAAAAGACTCTTAATTTTGCAGGAAGAAAGAAGACAGAAAAAGGCAAGCTCTGTCCCCTTTCCCTACCTCCCCCCCCCCCCCCTTCCGTCTCTCCTCCTCCCCTTTACCTCCTTCCTCGCCTGTCTCCGCCTCCCCCCTCCCCCCCTCCCCCCCCCCCCCTCCCCCCCTCTCCCCTCCCCTCTCCTTTTTTTTTCATGTTTTGCGAACAATGCAAAAAGAGCTGGCTGTGGTTTTTGGTGTGGCGGCCTCTTCACAGACTTGGGGGGGGGGAACTTGCTGCAATTTCTCGGAAGTTTTAGCATGGAAAGAGAAACGTTTTCTTTAATAAAAATACATGTTCTGTTCGGTTTTAGCATGGTGGCGCCGAAACCGGGCGTCGCCTTGCGCGGTCATCCGCCTGGCGGCAAGCCTTTATTTCTCCACTTCCCTCCCCTCCCCCCCCTTCCCCTTCCCCCTCCCCTTCCCCCGTGCCGAGCACCAAGGCTCCATAGTCTCTCAGGATGGTCTCGGCGGGGAGCGCACAGCTCTGCAGGGGTCGGAAGGACTTGTGGCGGGGGTAAGCCAGCTGCTGCGTAATAGCCATGGGCTTGCCAGCGCTGTCGTAAGTCACGTAGTGATTAGTCTGGGCCCCCCGCCGCACAAACTCTTCGCTATCGCGGCGTACCTTGGCGAGCTCCGCCTGGCCCAAGAGCGAGGTTGGGACCAGGTTGACAAACGCCGCCACTCGCAGCCAGGGGGTGGTCGGGTCCGGTGGCTTGGGGGCGGTAGTGCGTGCTGGTATGTTAGTGTGCGTCACCGCCGAATCAAACAAGAGCAGAGACCCCGCGCGCACGTGCGGCATGTACCAGACGAGCCCCTGGGGGTCAAAGACCTGCCGCTGGACTTGGAGCGCCTTGTCGCCGTAGGGCACGTAGTTGACGCTGCGGCGCGGCTTCATGACCTCGAGCACCTTGGCGTGCAATCGCTGGGAGCCCGCGACCGCGGCGAAGCCTCCTGTCTCAAAGCTAGTGTCGGTCAGGCAGAGCATGCCCTGCAGGCAGCGACGCCCGCTCAGCGCTGGTGCGGGCGTGGCGCCCTTGTCCATGTGTGGCCAGGCGTCCTTGGTTTTGTACGCCGGATTGTACGTAAAATCACGAAAAATGCTGCAGGTGTCAAAGCTACTGAGACAGGGCTCCCCGGGCTGTACGTCCAGGGCGCGTTGGAAGACGTTGGTGCGCCATACCAGCTGCCGGGCCGCCCACATAAAGCGAGAGTGTTGAATGCCTGTCTTGTTGTCCTTGATGATACCTACTGAGTTTATGCCCGGCCAGATCTCAGGGTCGCACGGGTCGATCAGCGGGTGTATGCGCCTCAAGTCGGCATTCAACAGTTCGAGCAGCGAGGCGACGTCGGTTGGCGAGATGGCGTTCTCGATCACGCAAAAGCCCTGCGAGTCAAACTCCGCCAGCCACGCCTGGTGGTCGTCTAGTAGCAGACCGTTCAGGTATGGTTTGATGATGTCTTCACGTGCGAGCTCCTGCAAGTAAGTCGCATTATCGCCCAGCTTTGGCCTTTTCTGACGTCCCGTCGGCTTGGTCACTAGTGCACGCCGCATAGTGCTCTGCATACAAAGAAAACAGAGGCCTGGCAAGCTGATCCAGTGTGTTTTTGTGTCGGGGTTGGGCATGGTTGGGGAGGGGGGGGGGGTGTCTCTCTCGTCGCCAAACTCCCCCCCAAGGAGGGGGGCGCCCCCTCGCCCCCCCCCCCCCCCCCCCCCCCCCCCCCCCCCCCCCCACACTCCCCAATGTCCTCTTTTTCTTTCGGTTCTCCTCTTCTTCCCCCCCCCCCCCATTTCTTTCTGTCTTGCTTTGTTTCTCCTCTCCTCCTCCCCTTTCCTTTCATACCCCCCTGATATTGGGACTATACAATCGCTATTTGTCGCTATTGGTAATATCGCTATTAGTAATAAAAGGCCCTTTCCCCCCCTCCCCCCTCTGTCGCGGGGTAGAGGAGACTTGACATGGCCGAACCAGACAGCTCGCCGGAGCCAAAGGTGTTTGTAAAACTCGAGCCGATCGACCGTGCGAGATTTGCTCGACTTGTACAACAGGAAGAAGACAAAAAAATCAGAGGAAATTGAAAGGGGAGAAAAAGCTGTACCTACGCAGAACCCCCTACTTAGAAGGAACATTTATGATTAAAGCCTCCAGTGGCAAAGATGATGATGCCCGCTCGGCTCGCTGGGTTAATGTTGGCTATCATCGCAAAAAGGATGGACATGACAATGGCATGCCGAAGGAAAAGTTTAATCCAGAAGATTTCACTCGCGCCCAATTGCGTACAGAGTTCGCTTCCTGGACTATACCTCGATTGTGTACCCTGCTGACAGTTCCGGCCTACTTTCCTTTGCGAAGACAACGATGCTCTTTATACATTTCACCGAAATTTGCAAGATTTTTCGCAAGACGGCGTTGTGCCCTTGTGGCTCCCCCCATCAGCCAAACTAACAGTACACACTGAAAACAAAGCAGACGAAATACTTGGAATGTGTATAAGAGCTGAAGATGACAGCAAACTCTATGTTATTCACGGAAGAAAGAACTGGAAAGCTGAGATAGAGAGGAGAGGCGTTTACCTACCATGGAATTTGCAAAAGGAAGGGATCGACGACATCGTGTTTCAAATCCTGTACAGAGCCGGGAACCCCTACTGGCATATGCTCACCGGGACGTACGTGCCTCTAGATCACGGAGACAGTTCTTGTGATGCTACCGTCCAGGTTGCTGTCGAATCTAGAGAGGTAAGGTCTCTTTGGCGGTTGCTACGTTGGGTGAAAGAAGCAGGGCCAGAACGCAGCTTTGTATATAAACTGCCGGCCAGCCACCGAAGGTTTGCGCGCGCTCTCCCTCCAGCTCTTGAGTTTGAGCTTGCAGAGCTGCGCAGACAGATGCAGCAGGAATTTACAAATATTTCTAAATTGATATCCTCTCAGCACCCGCCAGAGGGGCAGCTGCAGGAAGAGGAGGAGTAGGGGGGTGATGGGCTGCCAAAGCTGCGCTTCGCAAGCCTCGAAGCATCTGTCATCAACAGGTGATCTAACCAGCACAAGTTCACAAAATCAATGGTTGGCAGATCGCCGGTAATATATATATTTTTGGTGCCAAACTATGTCCCAGGATTGAGAAAAAAAGTTTCTTTTAATAAAAAACGTGACTTACTTTATAGGCATCGACGCTGGGGGTTTGGAGGGGCCGGGGTGCTTTTTTCTGCGGAAGGTAGTTTGCGTAATAAAGCTTGCCGCAGTCTTCGCAGGCGTAAGGCCTCATGAGCGTATGCTTCCGCCGCGTGTGCATGGTGAGGAGGTCTTTATTAAAAAGCCTTGTCCGCAGAAGTCACAAACCCAAGACTTTTCTTCCAAATGCACGCGCTCGACGTGAATTCGCAGCTGAGCCGGAGCAGAAAAGGCGCGCGGGCAGTGCTGGCAAGTAAAGGGCTTTTGTCCCGTGTGTCTTCGCAGATGCAGCGCGCGTTGGCTGGCAACCGCAAAGCTCTTGGCGCAATGTGGACAGGGAAAAGGTTTTTC
The DNA here is from genome assembly GCA_019918135.1 of Paulinella micropora. NCBI lineage: Eukaryota > Cercozoa > Imbricatea > Euglyphida > Paulinellidae > Paulinella > Paulinella micropora. The sequence continues at coordinate 62,344 of WBZZ01001643.1, forward strand.
GCCGGTGTGCATGCGTCGCCGGTGGACGGTGAGGTCGTGGGATCGCGCGAAGGCTCGGCCGCAGTCTCCGCAGACATGCTCTTTTCGTCGTGTGGCAGTGGCGGTGGTGGTGGGAGGCGGGGGATTGGGTCCAGCCTCCCCGCTGGAGGCTGGAATTAGTAGCGGGGGGAGCTCCGTCAGGGGCTCTAGCTCCGTCAGAGGCTCGAGCTTCGTCAGAGGCTCGAGCTCGATCTGGAGCCAGTATTCGGGTGTGAGTGACGTCTCCATCCTGCCGACCCTTGTTTTCCTTTTCTGCCCGCTTCCAGCGGGCTGGAAGAGAGGGACAATGAGAGGGGGGGGGGGGGGGGAGCCCCCCCCCCCCCTTTCACACACGCCCCACACACCCTCCCCCCCTCCCCCTCCCCGTGGTTGCGTGTGTACTTTTTTATTTATTGAATAAAGTCTGATATAGGCAGACCCAAAAGCACCGCAGAATTTAGCGATCTGCTAACCACCGATCTTGTACATTTTCGCTTTCCCTACCTCTGCGAATGACAATTCGCAGGAGTTCGTTGTCTCTGTAAATTTCTTGGTACAGTACGTCGTCTTCTTTGGTAGAAAAGATGACTACTTCGAGTGGCTTACCTTTGTGCCCGCTCTTTTCCCGCGCAGCGGCACACAGGCTTTTCATCTCTGCCTCTTTACAGTCGTGCTTGCTGATGGCCGTCATGACGACCAAACGCTCTATGTGGCTAGAATGGTTAATAGTCTGGGTTTGCTGCTTTGTTTTGACATCCTGGCCCGTGACTAGCTGTCCTGTTTTGTGCAGCCAAAAAACAGCGACTGATTCGGGCGGATAGTAGCTGAGCTCGTGGTTCTGCTGCCAGCCTTTAAATAAAATCTGCTTTGGAAGCATCGATGGCTTTTCCATTTTTTTGGAGGTAGAGCAGGAGCTGTTACTGATTTTGTGTAGCAAGACAAACTAGCTAGAGTTTGTCTGGCAAAGCTGTTCCCTTGTCCTGCTTTTCAAAACAAATAGGGACGGGAGGGGGGGCACCCCCCCCCCCCCTCTCTAGCACTTTGGCAAAGGGCGCGCCAGGTGCCCCCCCCCCCCCCCCCCCGATGATGAGATTACAAAGAGGGCAGGTGGGGGGGAAGAGAGAGAGAGAGAGAGAGAGAGAGGGGCGAAGGGCGGAAGAACAGAATGGCAGCCTCGAAGGCCTTGTTTGACGTAGAACTTCTGAGTGTGTACCTAAGGCACGGGCACGAGTCGGCGGTATGGTGGGGCAAGTGCTCGGCGGACAGCAGTTGTCGAGTGCGCGAGCTGAGCCTTGCGCCGGCCAAGGGCCCGGCGCAGCTCGCGCACTTGGCTTGGCAGATCCAAGCCGAGACTTTGCAAATGTGTCAGCCGTGTTTGGCGCGGCGGCGCTGTGGCACTACCCGCTGTGCCGTGTTCCGAGCCAGTGCCGTGGACAGAGTGGTGCTGCAGCTGCCTTCCCGAACGAGCGGGCGGTTGGAAGACTATGCGCCCAGACGCGCCTACGCTGTGGAGCAAGGGAGGGGCTCCGAGCTGACGTGCCTGGTAGCCTGCCAGCAGGTCGCGGATTCGCATAAATGGAAGCTAGTCCCCTGTGTCCGAGGAAAAGCGCCGGACCTGCTGAGCGAACTTTGCGAGGTCAGCAAGGCGACCGAGGAGAAAGATTTATGGGAAGGCCTGGAATATTACTGCCGCGAAGGAAAGCTGTTCTGGGGCTCCTGGGGGCGCGGGCCTTCGGTCCTGCCCCCCCTCTTCAGCAGCAAGCTTGTCTCTGCTTACGTGGATCATAGCCACTCGGCATGGGACTGTGACAGCGAGGACAAGCATGCAGCCCCCCGGGTATTTGCAGACGCGCAGGAGCTGGAGCTGCAGGATGACTCGGCAGGAGGTTGCAGGGCGTGCCTGGAAAGCGCCAGGTGTAAAGCGCTGTGTGCCGCCTTTAACCGGAGCACGATGAGGCGCGCGGCCACGCTGCGGCTCTTCTCGAACAGCAGGGACAGAGAGGAGAAGTACCTACCGCGGCACGCCAGGCTGGTCCCGGGGCAGCAGGGCCAGCCCCTGTGCGTGGTGACGTGCCGGAGCGTGGCAGAGCCGCGGAGGTGGAAGAAGGTTTTGTACAGGGGGAGAACCAGCACCCGCAATACTACAACCGCTGGAGCTGGCCCGCCGCACGCACGAGCCAGAGCTGTGGGAGTCGCTAGACTGGTATTGCGAGAAAGGACTGAATTTCTGGGGTTCGTGGATAGGCGAACCCCCCGAAGCTGCGCCGCGCGGGGGCCCGCCCATTCTGCGCAGCTGTCTGCAGGGCTACGAGGCGGCGCTGCGGGCGTACCTACACCACACGTGTGGGGAGCTGGCGCACGGAGTTGCTAGGGGCAACTGCGCGGCCTTGAGGGCGTTCTTCAATCGCCGCGTAGCCGACTTTGTCCAGTACGCCGCGCGAGGGCACATTTTAGAACAGGTCCAGATCGAACGCGACGCGGAGGGGGGAGGTCGCGCCGACTTGGTCTTTGTCGCCCCCGCCGGCGTCCCACAGCAGGCGAGGGCGCGCGGGGGTGCCGCTACTCTGTTCCGTTCCTGGAGTTTTTGCAAGACAAGGAGCACAGGCGCCTGTTCCAAGAGATCGAGCTCTTGGACAAGTTTGCCAAGAGCGAGGTGAGCGTCTGGGAGGGAGACCTCGCGACCTATTGTCCCGAGGGACGGCGTTTCTTGAAGGAACTTTACTCTTTAGCCTTGAACAAGTACTGGGCAGACTGCGACGAGCCGGACAAAACTTTGGGACAGCCCAAGCCCAGTGACCCGCGCCATTTTCTCTATGGCTTGTTTGATACGTAGGGGGGCAAGACTCCTGCGGAAAAAAAAAAAACTTTTTTTTAAAAAATAAAAAACCTCTTTTGCAAAAAAAAAAAAACTTTTTTCGGTCCGCATCCCGTGCCAGCCGGTTAGCCAGCGCGTTAGCGTGATGATGATGGTGATAGTGGGTGATAGTGGGAGTCTTTGTCTTTGGGGGATTCAAGCTCCCGGCCCCATGCTCGCGAGGTAAATGGAGGCGTCAGCAGCACAAACGCCGGGGCGTCTGTGGAAGGCGGGGGGATGGTCGTGGGAAGGGAAGGTAGCGGAAGCTGCCGGGGTGGCGAAAGGGGCGGTGGGGCGGGGGGGCAGCCGGCTGGCACCCCCCGCCCCCGGAGCCCCTCTGATGTCCTCCTTCCAGCCCGCGGCAGCAGCCCCAGCCTGCCCCTCGGAGCTCCTTTTTCTTTTCCTAGAGGGCTTGGGCGCGGGTCTTGTGAATGCTACGTATTTGGGGCCGCCGGTGGCGTGCAGGAGTGTAGGAATGGAGGTCTGCTGGCATTGTGACCCGACGCCTATGGCGGACATGACGTACAGGTCGCCGCGCGCTAGTGGGATGGAGACTCGGCGGCCTAGCGCCGCCGAGTGCAGGTACCAATGCAAGTGCAAAGCCATGGGGGAGCCCAGCCTTACGCCGATCACGCCCGGGCTACGAGCGTGCCCGTGAGGATAAACTCCGTAGTTGTATCGGTCGGGGTACAGGCTGCCGCGGGCTCCCAGGAGGCGACGGAGCTCCGGGACCAGCCCCTCGATCCCGCGTTTGAGCCTAGCGAGCCACGGGAGCCGGCCCCAAGCAACGGTGCTAGCCCTTCTTTGTTGATGGTGCGGTTCTGCGTCAGATTCCCAAAAGTCTAGAGACGCACAGGTGGGGAGCTTGCTGACTCCCCGTCCGCGACACCTAGCTGCCGAGCTGTTATTCCAAGTGAGTTGCAGCAATTCCTCTTCCAAGAGCCGAACGTCGTCGTCGTTGTGATCAACCGCTACCCCAAAGAAAGTGCCCCAGAGTGAGCAAGTGCTGCGCGCCGTTCCGAATCACCAGAACACAGGCGTTGTTCGGTGACGGCCTAGCAACGCCAACAGGCCAGGCATCGGGATCCGCCGGGATCCCCAGCATTTCTAGATCAAACATCTGGTCTCCCAGCCCAGTCGCGCGGCCCTTTGCTGGATTCCGTGAAGATCGTCACCAGTGAGTCCTGAGGACAGACTGTCTGGTTTGTCCTCGGGACCTTGAAAGGCTACGGTCATGGTACACGACATAAAGAGAGAGAGAGAGAGAGAGAGAGATAGTGGGGGGGGGGGAAGGGGGGGGAGAATCCAGCAAAGGATTTGTTGGATTAACAAAGCAGAGGGAGGAAGAGGGGGGGGGCACCCCCCCTTTTTTTCAAAAAAGAGACCCATTCTTAGACTTTCCCGCTCTCTTCTCTCCTGGTCGGAAGAAGACAGAGGCGAGTTGGGGGGGGGGGGGAAGGGGGAGGGGGGAAAAGGAGGGCGCAAAGAGGAGAGCAGGGAGAGACCCTTCCCGTCGAACCAGTTGTAAAGAGAATCGAACAAGAAAAGCGAGAGAGAAAAGAGAAGAAGCTCCGTCGAGGGATGAGGACGAGGCCTAGCTTGTTAATACTAGGCATGTAGCTGTGCTGGGTACAACACAGCACAGCCCGGGAGCCGTTCTGGTGCAGCTGGAAAAGGGCACCAAGGCCGGAAACGCTGGTATTTACAGTAGAGGCTGCCGGCGGTTTTTGGGAAATGCCTGCAGCCAGGGCTCCGGCGGTTCGGAACACGAGGAGACGAGCGCGAATGCTGCTACAGCAACATGAGGGTCTGCCCCCCGGGGGGCAGTACTAGGTTGACTGGGGGGACGGAACGAACAGCGTGTGCCCCGCCGAGAACGGTTGGTGCCGGCACCAGTACGCGCGGGGGGACGTACGAGGTGCGCGCCAGGGGCGTGGTGAGCGGTTGGGCCATGTCGGCCGAGTGGCGGGGCGCAATGAGAACTCAACACTAATACGTCGAATCCTGCAGTGGGGTGGGCTGCGGCCCGCGCAAGAGGGCGGGCAACATTTCTACCGCGCGCAAGAGCTGCTGCAGCTACCGCCCTTGGCCGAGCTGCAGGGCGCCGAGCTGGTGCGCAACTGGAGCTATTCCTTTGCGGAGCTCGGGGGCTGCGCGCGAGCCTGGCGGGGCTGCGGGTGCGCGACGCTGAGGACCTGACGGGGCTGGCGGCTTGGTCGCCGGGTGTCGCCCGACGTGCGGGGCTGGGATACGTCGCGCGTGACAAGCCTGGCGCTGGCCTTTGCGGGCTGCGTTTCTTCCGAGATTCCGGGTCTGGATGAGCTGAACACGTCATCCCTGCGGAACGCGAGCGGCGCCTTTCTAAACGCGACCGAGCTGCGGGCCGAGCGGCTGGCGTGGGATGTGCGGAGCCTACGGACACGAGCTACATGTTTGCGGGCGCGCAGAACTTCGATGCTGACCTCAGTAGCTGGCGGGCGCCGAACCTGCAAAGCTTGGATTTTATGTTTGCTGGCGCCAGCCGCTTTGCGAACCACAGCCAAGTCGCGGGCTGGGGAGTGCCGGCCAGCGCCTCGCGCGCTGGGCTTTTTGAGGACACGTCGACGCCCCCCTCCACCCCCCCGCTCACTCTGACTCCTCATTTTCCTACTCCTACTAGTGCAATTACTACTACTACTACTACCACTACTACTACTACTACTACTACTACTACTACTACTACTACTACTACTAGTTCTACTAGTTCTACTAGTTCTACCAGTTCTACTACTAGTGAGCCTATGACGACGACGACGACTGTGGTAACGAACGACTCTTCGTCCTCGGCGTCTTGGCCTTCTACTGACTCGCCGCCGTGGTCGTCTCCCGAGGATTCGTCATCTTCTTGGTCGTCTTCGTCGTCTTCGTCGTGGTGGGGGCCAGACAGCTCCAACCCCAGCTTTCCTCCGTCTCAGGCCTGCCCCTCTGGCTACGCGTGGGGACAGGCTGCGTACACGCTGCAGGCTGCCCGGCCAGCCCCCGAACTCACACTCGAAGGCTGGCTGTTGAACGTTTCCAGCAGCAATAGCACCACCGCCGGTGCTGTTGCCGGCTGGGTCAGCGCGGCGGGCATGTACAGCAATGAGTTTAGCAACGTGGGCTCGCTCACTTGCGTCGGCAACGCCACCGCCAGCGCGGCCCTGACGCTGAACGTCGACGGCCAGCCAGGCGGCGTGCACGGAGAGTATCTGGAGCTCACTCCCCCCGCTGGCGCCCAGCCCCGACGCGCGGGGGTCAGGGCCCTGTCACTGCTCCCGTACCAACCGTGGGCGGAGGGGCCGTTGTACTGGCTAGCGGCGCTGAGCGTGGTGGGCTCCAACAACGACAGCCTAAACTGGACCACGCTGTATGCTTCTGGCAGCCGGAGTGCCCCCCAAAGCAGCAACGAAGGGTTCGCCTGGCCGCGCGTTTCTTGGAGCCCGGCGCGCTGGTGCTGGGCGGCCAATACTGGTCTAAGCTCCGGATCATCCTGCCCGCCGCGTACCAGCGCCTGCCAGGCACCGCGGGCCAGGGGCAGGCGCAGTGTACGACACAGACAGCACTCGGCCGCCTCGACATCAGCTTGTTAGAGCAGGACAGCACCTGCTACGACGTGGACGAGTGCCGGCTGGGCACGCACGACTGCCGTGGCGACCAGAACTGCGTCAACACGGCAGGGGAGTTTGTCTGCCAGTGCCCGCCAGGGCTTCGTCGCAATCCAGCCGGGCTCGGTGGGGTTGCTGACCTACGCCGACCCTCCGCAGCCGTGGCGCGGTTGGCTACCGGACGCCTCGTCCAACGGCCGGTGGGCGCATCGGCCCCTGGGCTTAGGTGCTTACAGTAACTGGTCCAGCGCGGCGGGCAGCTACACCAACCCCTCGCCCGCGTGCACCAGCTGTGTCTGCAGCGCCAACACCAACGCCGCCCCCTCGCCGCTCCCGGCGTGCGCGGCGAGTACTTGTCCCTGTACAGCGCGTACCGCCTGCCCGCCGCGCTGCGCTATTTTACGCTGTGCGCGTCCGCGGGCGAAAACGGGCGTCCCCCACGGCCCCCGCCGGCTAAACGTGCTGGGCTCCAACGACGAGGGACTGAGCTGGAGCAGCGTCTACAACGCGAGCAACTGGACCTGGGCGGCCGCTCAGTGTCGCTACCTGACGATCGACCGGCCCGGCTGTTTACTCTGTACCGCTTTGTCGTGGAGGCCACCTACGTCAATCACTCGCTAATAACCTTCGGGGGGGGAGCGGCCGGCTGCCCTAGCTCAGCCACCGTCGCGCAATTGCGCCCGGAACTAGAATTCGGCATGGAACTGTGCTTGAAAAGAACAAAGAAAGCGAGAGGGAGAGGGGGGGGGGGAAGACATTGTTTTCTGTGTGTTTTAATGATCTTGATTAAAGAGCAACAACTTTTGGTTTTCCGTGTGTGTGTTTAAAGTGCCAAAGACAAGACGGCCAGCATCAGCAGCCAGGCCCAGCAGACGCCGGCCGAGCTCTGCACGGCCGAGGAGAGCGCCGGTGGCAGTGTTATTGCGGGTGGGAGGGTGCTGGCGTGGCCGGCGCCGTCGTGGCCGGCGTGGTGGTGGTGGTGGTGGTGACGACGAAAGCCTCCCGCCACCTGTTTTCGCAGCCTTCGTAGAGCTCGTAGCACAGCCCGCGCGCCGGTGCACTGAAGTTCAGCGTAGGCACCGCGCACGCCTGGGGGCCTTGGCAATTGCAAATCTCGCCGGCCCCCGTGGCGGGGCGCGCATACAGTTCGAAGGGTTGCTGATGTCTAGGCGCAGGCAGTCAGCCGTGCCGTTGTAGGCAAAAGCAAAGAGTAGCGCACCACCAGGTACGCAAACAAAGGGCCCTCCACAGCTCCAGTACAGGGGCGCGACCACCTGTGGCGCAGCACCACATGGTGGGCAGGGCCGCCATCTGCAAACACGTAGTCTCTGGCAGGCGCCTGCCTGCCGTGTAGCCTGGCGAGTAGCTGTTGTTAAGAGCCTCCAGCACGTACTCGACGCGATGCTCAGCCCGTCGCTGCACAAACCTACGTGCGCTCCAGTGTCGTCGCTCCCCGAGCTGTTCGACTTGAGCCAGAGCTGCTTGACCGACAAACTCACGCCCACGTCGCAGCCACGCGAGATCGTCAGGCGCGTGTCTGCCCCCTGGCCCCTCTGCAACGCGAGCGCCACGATGCCAAAAGCGCGATCGTCGCTGCCCGGGAAGGCGAACGAGCCCGCTGCGCTAGCACGGCAGCCGCAGTCCAGCAAACTACAGTTTGCGAGCGGGGTCGCAAGCTGGAAACAGAACGCCTCTGTTCCGCTCGGGCACAAGTCGAGCGGACAGCCCGGGGCGAGTTCCTCGCCTGAGCTCGAGCTTGAACTCGAGCTAGAGCTGTCGCTTGAACTTGAGCTGTCGCTTGAATTTGAGCTGTCGCTCGAACTTGAGCTGTCATCCCTCAGGGCCTTGCCAATTACGATTGCAGCCCGTGTAGACCTCGTAGCCCCTCCCAGAGAGGCTCGCTGAAATTCTGGACGGGCGCCGCACACTCCGCAGAGCTGCTGCAGCGGCAGCGCCCCCCACCCCCCACGCCTACGCCGGGCTGTGGCAGCAGGTACAGCTCGGAAGGGCTGGGGATGTCGATGCGCAGGCAGTCTTCGGGGCCAGTGTAAGCTCCGAAGGTATTGTACATGATCAGCAGGTACGCAATTCCTGGCGTAGCGGTTCCGCTGCAGGGCCGGGCCCAACGATGGCGCAGTATCACGTCGTTGGGAGGGCCATAGTCGTCAAACATATACTCGCTTATGTGCGGGTGCTTCAACGCCGAACGGCTGTAAGGGCTGTCGATGGCCTCCGTGACATTGTCGGCTAGATTCTCCAGAATGCCATCCGAGCACATGCCTACCCGCGCTTCCAGATCAAGCGTAAAGTTTAGTTCTTTCTGGAGCAGAATCATTTCCTGTGTTAGGTTGGTCAGCTTGGTCCCCACAAAGAACAGCAAATGCACATCGCAACCCGCCGAAACTTGCACGCGGTCTCCGCGCCCTGTCCGTCGCCAAACTCCAGTGCTACAAAAGCACCCAACCCCTCCTCCTCGGTGCGCCCCGCATACGAGAACGAGCCTGCACCTTCGCCAGGCAGCCGCACAGCTCGCGCTGGCAGTTTTCCAGCGTGCCGTCAGCGGTCAGGCACATGCCGCTTGTTCCTGGAGGACACAGACCCGCCGGACAGCCAGCATAAGCTAACTGCAGGCTTAACGCTAGCAACAGCAACCAGGTGTTGCCTGTGATCAGTGACGTCGCAAACATGTGTGCGCTTTTTCTTCTTCTTTTGTGCCGACTCTCTGCGCAGATCTTTCTTGTCTGTTTATTTTCTGTACGTACAAAACAGACAAGTCTAAGCTATGACAAGAGCAAGCCTCGGAGGAGGGGGGGAGGGGGGGGGTGCCCCCCCCCTTTTCCCTCCTTTCCGTCTCGCCTCCCTCCCCCTCTGCCCTCAGAAAGTGGCAGGAGGAGGAGGGGGGGGGGGAAAGGGGGGGGGGGGGGACATGGAGAGAAAGAAAAGGGAGGGAGAAAAAGAGAGAAGCTCGTCTGTTTTGGCGGAAGGTGTATGTCGGAATCTGGGCTTGTTGAGGAGCGACGCAGGATCGCCCGACAATTCCTGCAGATTTGGGCCGGCGGGATATGTCTGTTAGCCAAGAGATCGCCCTGCTCAAAAAGGTGTGGTTGCAAAGCCCGTCCTCGTCAAGCAAAGCTCGGCTCAGTGGCCTAAGCGAATTCACAAATCTATCTGTTCTGCGCAGCCGAGCTGGGTGCTGTTTTTGTTGTTCAAAACTAAAAAGATGGGGTAGGTCACGCGCCTGTGTAGATTTGATTCTGTGCTTTTTCTCTTATTGACGACAGCTCGGCCGCGAGCAGCGTCGGGCTTAGCTACAGTAATTTGTTAACCCCCGACTTTCCGCCACCAGCCACGGGTGCAGCTTCCGGGAGACCTTGTTTTGTTAGGTTACGCTATGCACTTCTTTTTGTTTAATAAAAAGCGAAATCACTAACGTTGGTGGGCCTTTGTTTTTTTCCCTGTTATGCCGTTTCTAGCTCTTGCAAAAAGTCTGGAGTGAACAAAGGCTCGTCCGGACGGACCTAGCTCCTGCCGCTCGTGCCGGGGCGCAGGAGGGGTTGCCTCCGCTTCCTCCGCCTCAGCACCAGGGTTTGCCTCTTCCAGCTGCAGGACTTCGCCAATTCCGGCAAAGATGCTAATAGAGCCGAAGCCGAGTGAGCTTGGGTCCTGGGGGCTCATGTAGGGTTCCACCAAGGATTGCGGGGAGCTTTCACCCTGTTGTAATCTGGCGGCCCCCCCCGGAGAATCAGGGGAATGCTTGTTGTCAAAACCTCCGCCGCTGGTTGCCTCCTCTTGCACCAGCAAAGGCTGCTGGTTTTCGAAAGGCAGCAACCCCTGGGCCGTCCCGGCCCAGAAGGTTGAATGTCCAGATTTAGCACTCCTAACATCGGGTTATAAAACTCATCCTCGCTGCCATCAATCTAGCGAGAGCAAGAGGCCTTCCTGTAAAGAGAGGCTAGAAATAGATCTCGGGCGGCTGTGGGGGACCGCTCTGCTGCTGTTGCTGCTGCTGTTGGGATGGCAGTGGTCGATGATGCAGTTCGTCATAATCTCCTTCATGGTCTAGGTCGGCTGGCTCTGGGTGAGACTTGTGTATCAGCTTGCTTTGTGAATGCCGTGCGTTCGCTGCTGACAGCAGCGGCTGCTTTTCCTTTCCGGCGGTGGCGGATTTGGTAGTGTCCAGCCCCGACAGAGCTGCCTTGGCTAGCAGCTGCAGGTGATGCTTTTGGTAATACTGATAACAACAACAAACCAAAAAGCAGGCCGCGAGTGCGTAAGCCAGCCATTGGTCCCAGATGCCCACGCGAGCATCGAGGGCCGTCTGCCCCTGCGTCGTCGGCCCTAGGCTCGACGACAGAGTCAGGGCGGGGGTCGAGCCTCCCAAGCCGGGTGGGGTGGGGGTGGGGCTGAAACTGGAGTCCCACACTGCTGTGGCGGTGGTTGTTGTGGTGGTAGTGGTGGCAGGGCTGGGGCTGGGGCTGGAGTCGGAGAGCGTGTCGTTGTTGTTGTTGTCGCCGCGCGGGCGCACGAGCGCCATTCGTAGCATGCCACGTGTGGCTAGGGGGCGGTGCCGTTCTGAAGCCACAGGGCCGCTTCCAGCGTAAGGAGCGCGTAGCTGGAGTTAAGCATGGCAGCGGGTAGTGCTCCCGGTGCCAAACACACGAGCGAGCTGCGCCGTCCAGCCCAAACGACCGATAAGTTGAGGCTGTACACGGCCCCGGCGTTCCAGCAAGGGTCGCGGAGGTAGCACAGGGCAGGTACAAGCTGCTCGCTGACATTGGCGGGCTGGCTGGGCACCAGGGCCCACAGGCACGTGCCGGAAAAGCTGCCCCCTGCATCTATTGCCAGCGCAGCCCCGACCCCGCGGGTTCCGGCCCCTGTTGGCCGCTTTGGGGCTCGGCCCCAACATACATGTCGAGGCTCTCTAGTAAGAGCATGTCCTTACTAGCAGCAGGAATACCCACTCCGGCTGCTGCTGCTGAGGGCCATACGCGCAGTTGGCTGGCGGGTTGCCACGAGTGATTATAAAGATCGGGGCACCGTGGGGGCCCGCCCAGGTTAGCAGGACCGTGACACGGCTCCCCCCCCCCCCCCCCCGGGGCCTGCTACTTCGAACAGATATTGCCCCGCAAAGGAAAACGCCGAGGGCTCGGTCGAACCAGAGGGCTCGCACAGCCACGAGCCGGCCCAAGCAAGCCACAATTGTGTGTGGGGCTCGCCCGGCGCTGCACCGACCTCCAGCCCGCGCACGGTCTCGCTCAGGTTCCACTCCGAGCGAGACCAGGGCCCAGAGGCTTGTTCAAAAGAAGGCGTAAGCGCGCCCAGCTCGGACCAAGTAGCAAAGGCAACCTCGAACAAGAAAGGTGCTTCTGAGTTGTCATCCCCGTCCTGCGCGACACTACGGCGCCCGACCCGCCACGACAGCAACAAGGCCTGTACCTCGGACCGATCGACGCTGGCAGGCAGCGGGCTCGCGGGTGACGACGGGAGCTGGAGAGGGGACTCCCAACGCACGCACTCTCCGTCAAGCTGCCGTAGCCAAGCAGAGGTCGAGGTCGGGGTGCAGCTAAGGGTAAGCTCCATCTCCAGCTTCCATAGCTGGAGATGTTCTGGGCACACACCCCCGCGCGGAGGCCGAGGAAACTGCTGTTGGATTTGTACACAGCCGGGGGGCGGCCCGTGCACGTGAAACTCGGGGCCGAGCTCGAAGCCCTCTGCCGCGAGTTGGGCCCCCGGCGGCGCCTGTAGCTCAAAGGTAAACCACCAGCGCGCGGTTTCGTTGACAGGCCACGACCAGCCTAAGCCCAATTGCTCGGACGCTCCCCAGGATGGGCCCACCTCCGAACAGTTCGGCGAAGAGACAGAACTAGGCGACGCGGTGGGCCTCGCAGAGCTAGGCGACGCAGTGAGAGAGCCACTAGGCGACACCGCACTGGGAGAGCCGCTAGGCGACGCAGTCTGGGAAGCATGGGGCGAGCCGCTGCTTGTGGTGGTAAGGGTGGTAGTGGTGGTGGCGCTACTACTGGTAGTACTAGCGGAAGCAACGACCGACGGGCTCGCGGTTAAAGTGCGCGTCAGGTTTCCCCCCGCCAAGCCACTGTTATTTAGGTCGTTAGAGATACTCGATGACGCCTGGGCGCGCGAACTGGCCTGATTAACTTTGACGATTAGTGTAATTTGTAGGCTCACCAACACAATCAAGAGAATGATTATCGCAGCCGTGCAAGCCCTGTTGCAATAAACAATCAGGCTATTCCAGCACACCTCGCTTTGGCCAGGCCTTGTCTGGCCGCTGTTGTTTGCTGGCGATGATGTTGACGGCCTTGGTGTTCGCGACGCTTCCGATGATCTTGACGGTTTTAGTGCTTGCGGCGATTCCGATGTTGGCGTGGTTGGTAATGAAATATCTGATGATGTTGCTGAACTCGTGCTGGGCGATGCATTTCTTTGAAGGGCTTCGTACGACAAAGGGGGTGCAAGGTGTCGCACGGCGGGCGTGCCGTCGACATCGGCCCTTGCGTTTTGGGACGACCGCCGTCTTGACGGCGGCTTACCGTTCCGTTCGGTGAACCTAAGCTCCGTTGACATGACCGCAGGATTTACATTTTTTTTTGGACTGTTACTCTCTCTCTCTATCAAATATACAAATTCTTCCTTTTCTTTTTTTAATTTTAAGTTCTTAAGACGAGGGCGAGAGAGAGAAAAATAGAGAGAGAGAGCGTGTGCGTGTGGAAAGGGGGGGGAGGAGGGGGGCAGAAGGAAGAAGAAACAAGTTGAGGAAATCGGGAGAGGGGAGAGAGGGGAGAAAAGTCCTAGGTTGTTTCAGCCTTGATGCGGTACAAGAGCCCGGTAGCGTCGAGTGTTTGTATGGCCTTGAGAAAGACAAACGAGGTAGGACGAGCGGTTAAGCCTGTATATTGGCCAGAGGCTTGCGCTTGTGCACAGGATCTAGTCAGACAGGTAGCTTGCCCAGTGGCTGGGTCGCCAAAGCAAATGCGCCCGCACGAGTTGCAGATGAAATCGCAGCGGGAGTCCGAGGTTTCGAGCACTTGTTTGAGAAGAGAAGTAGAGCAGGCCTGCACGCTAGAATTGAGAGTCATGGGATCGAACTTGCTAGCACCGTCGACCTTGCTGGACTTGGTGCATTGGTGAGTCAGGGGGTCGATGCCCCCGCGGTGCAGTGCCTTGAATTGAATCTCAGAAGTTTTCTCTTCAGCCATAAAGTATTGAAAACCAAAGAGAGACGCGTTTCCAGCCGGGTCCAGGTCCATGCTAGCAGGGCTGTACATGCGGCTGGCGGCGCGCAGGTGCAGGGCTTCCAGCTTGTCAGGGGGGCAAGCCCAGCCAGCCGAAGCGCGGGGGGCGGTGCCCGCGCCGCCAGCCTCGTCGTCCCGAGGGAAGAAGGTGGCCACGAGGCGTTCCCGATTTAGCTGGGCCTCCTGCTGAACTCCGCACAGCCAAGACTCGCACGGGAGCAAGACGTCGTACCAGCCTTTGCTGAGATCCCAGGTAGCAGGGGGCTGGCGTGCCAGGATCAAGCGTAGGGCCGCCGCGGCCTGGCCGCCGCCGGTCTGCGCCTGCTGCTGGCCCAGCAGCCCCGCACGCGCCAGGCGCTCCAGCAGCCCCGCACGCGCCAGGCGCTCCAGCAGCCACTTTTCCTCGCGCTCCACCCAAGCCAACAGCCCGCCGGGGGGCATGCTGCCCCCCGAAACCCCCCTGCCCTCCCTCCAGCCCGCTGGCGCGGGCTGGGCAGGCCCCCAAAGAGAGAGCTGCAGGACCTTGCTGAGGGCGGCGAGGGCGGCGCCGGCGCGCCGCAGCCAGTGCTGCAGGCAGCGCTTCCAGAGCTTGGCGGGGGTGGGCAGGCAGAGCGACTCCAGGACCCAGCGGAAGTCGGGGCGCCACTCCCCGGGGGGCTCCAGCCCGCTGGGGCGGGCTGGAGGGGAAGTAGAAATCTACGTAAATAAACGAAGTGACCTCTCAGCTATTTACTGGTATTTCACCTGCTCTCAGGAGCCAGGACTTTATGCAGCCATAGAGACTTTTAATAAGAGTTCGTTTTGTATTTATCCCTTGGGGTTGTATCCAAACTCACAATTCGAATTTTCCTTTCAAGTGGAAACTGTACACGAGTTTTGTGTGCTCTGTCGACAGATCGATTTGAAAGCACCTCCTACAAGGAAGGTACTACTCAACGAACGTGGGAGATCAGAGCTCATCAAAAACACATATGTGAGACAGATCGTTCACCTGTCTTTGCATTTTTGTGTTGTTACTCTGCTCTTCTACACTCTATGCAGTCAACCAACACAGTATGTGTCTGGTTTTTGTTTGTGTTAGGGTCACCCCTTATCACCCAGCAAGATCATCCTCTCTGCGCTCATCGTGCTCTACAAGTGTACCCACACTACCTGGCCTCGTAAACTGAACTGCACCTGGGCCTTCCAACCCGTTGTGTGAAAGGGCCCCCGGATAATTCCCGCGCTAATGTAGTTTGATGTCAAGTCAAACCTTCTCGTCCTCTTCCCCTATGAGCCCGGGGGGCTCAAAGGGGGAGAGGGAGGCTGCAAAAAAGTGAGGGAGAAGAAAGAAAAAATACAAATGGGAGAGGGTGGCCAAAAAGTATTTTGTATTAAAAAGCAAAAAGAAAAAACGATTGATGCATTTATGTTTATGATAACTCAATATTGAGCTAGATACACACAAGCGCATGCATTTCGGGTGGGGACTGTGGAGGAGCAAGCCCCCCCTTCCAGAACGCGCAGGTGTTCTGGGCACAAGCGCTCAACGCAACTTATCACCGCGTTGAGCCTTCTCAGCAGGTTGCTGTTTAGCCTACAAAAAAGGGGCCTGGCGCCGAGCGATGAGCAGTTGCAAAATCCCACCCCCGAGCTCCAGGAAGAACTCGCGGGTTGTCAAGCTCCATGCCGCACTAAGGGAGACCTCTGCCGCATTTACGTGGCGCGAAAGGTCTTGCTCTCTATCAACGATGCTTTTTGTGCAAAGAACTGGCGGAGGCCCTAAACTCAGAGGTCGTTGCTTTGCAAAGCGGGGATGGCCAACGCCTCCGCCTGCTGCAGGAATCCTGCTCGAGCGACTGCGGGCTGAAAGCAAGCGTAGGTTCTATCGCAACAAGCACAGGCAAAGCCCCTGTGAACAACTAGCTGCGAAATTAGAGTGGCAAACGGCAGAGCGCAGAGTGTTACGCGACAGCGCGCCTTGCATCCTGGCTTGCCTGGATGCTCCGGAACGCGAGCCGGCTTTTTGGCTAGACTTTTTGTGCAGACGCCTACGTGAGCGCGGTATTTTTCTAACAATGTACTTTAAAATTCAAATATCACTAGTTTCACGCCTAGCAAATTTATCATTCTACCGTAATCCCTAGAAGATACTCACATTGTCACAGATGCACACAATAGTACGTCGCTATATCCCGAAACATGCAGTGTTACCGAGAAATATCTCTCGCGCGGAACTGTCATAAACTCTACGCAACTCTCTGTGCGCAACATGACAACGATTACTCTTTCCGCCACCTTCGTACCGAGAAATCATAACATCGACTCACAAACAAAATGAATAACCACAGAGTTAAATGTCGCTCACGATACACGCACACAGTATATATCGCTTTACCCTCACACATGTTATACGCAAACGTAATACACGTGGAACACAACATTCTCACTCTCTCCGTCGACAACATTACCTCTATGTCGCTCACGATACATGCACACAGTATGTATCGCTTTACCTTCACATATGTTATACGCAAACGCAACACACGTGGAACACGACATAAACACAAATGTGAACATAGTGGACACGAATCAAACTCATGCAACCCACGCACAACTGATTCAAACATCCACAGCACAACACACAAACGGAGAACGACATGGGTCATGCATGCCTTTCCTGTCACACGCCCCATCACATGTCCCCCACTCAATACGCAAGCGTGCACACACATGGCACAAAACACAACATCAAAGCGCTCATCATTCTCGCTCATGAGACACTAATCCTTTCAGCTTAGCTAGCACCTCACACACTCTTAGCCGCATTAATGCCAAAGTCTCTCAAGCACTCTTCTAGCGACCAATCACTCACTCGCTCTGCTAACTTAGCGCACTATCTCTGTACTGTCACTCCTCTACCTCATCTCTGTCCTTACTCTCGCCGCCGCCTCATAGCACATACCACATTACATGACGTAACGCACGTACAATGCATTCGTAAGTGTCATACATGCAACACAATCAAAATGATAGTAGAGACACGGATCATACATCGCACACATCCATACAGCACAAAGTCACACAGCACACTAACACAATTCAGCAGCACGACAAGAATAAATTCAATCACAGTCGTTCTTCTCTCTCCTTCGTCAGCTCTACTCACGACTACTCACAATTTCAAAGTGTCTTTTCTCTCTATAAGCTAAAAGCTATACTCGTGTCCTATGCACACAATCACGCTAGCTGCTCGTCATTCATGGTGCATACACTCATTAATCACCCGCAGGCTTACTATCTCTCTCATGCTAATCACTCTTGAGCCTCACTTACTCACTCTTTCTGGTTCCTCTATCATAGCATTCACTCTGCCTGCTGCTCTGCCTGCTTTTTCTCTCTCTATATATATATATACATATATATATATGTAATATCTGACTCTCACTCTGTTGATCTATACTGCTTCAATCAAAACAACACAACACGATAATCGCAATATAACACCAAGTGAACAAGCACTAACCATATTATGTAAATCAGGATAAAACACAAACATAAAGATTCATACACGTATAGTGTAATCATATTATGATGTTCATCCATCCGCATCACATAAAGATATAATGCAAACGTACGAGGCATAATATATCGACACCAAAAATACATATTGAAACAGTATGTCAACACACAATCGCACTACAAAACAAAATAAGTGAGAACTCTTAAACAAAATAGCACCAAGACTAAGCAATATAGAAAGCAAAATATATTAGCAAAATGTTATTGAATATATGCAGACTTAAGAGCCTTTTGAGCCTATGTTCGTACATACCCTCTAAAACAAAATGCATGATACACTCGCACGCACTATCTAATGCTTAGATTAGTTACTACAGACCTACTCATCTAGCTAACTTGTCTACTGTCTATCCATCCAAAGAAAGAAAGAAAGAGAATGAACTATACTAGTGTGGCCAGAAAGGGCACCCACACACGTCGAGTCCTTTTTCTTTATGTTATTTAAAGTCTTGCCCAGGACAAGCCATGATTGCTAAATAACATAAAGAAAAAGAGAGCTGAAACTGGGAGCTGGAAGCAGGGACTGGAAGCTGGAAGCCGGACTGGAAGCTGGAAGCCAGAACTGGGAGCTGGAAGCTGGAAGCTGAAAGCTGAGAGCTGGAAGCTGAACTGGGAGCTGGAAGGACAGGTCCGGGGAGGACGTCAGTCTGATAAAAAAAAGCAAGTTTGTGATATTCTCTCCCCCAACGCCCGCTCGACGACCAAACTAAACGAAGTGCGGACGGAATAAGGGTGTCTCTCTCTCTGTGTTTTTGGCAACCAAAATACCAATGCCAAACACAAAATGAACACAATGTCATGAACACGCAACACCTCAGACAGTTCACAAGGATGTAACACCGCACGCACCCACTACTCGATACTCATCAACACAACAGGGTCTGTTGCAATGTCCGCAAAATTCGATAAAATTTCGTTTCACCTTGATGAAAATGTCCGTAAAATACGTGATAGTTCGCCACACAACCATGCCATCTCTCATGCCATCCTTCAACCATAACAACTTGTTTCGCCCCTCGGCTCTTATCTGTGCCTTAGTCTCTGGGGTCATCCTAACGGGCACTCTAATGAATGGCCTACTCAATGGCTCTTTTCAATTGCTCCTTAGCTCTTTTCGAGACTAATCACACACGAAGTGAGACGCTACTCCATCCCAATGCTCTATCCGTTCTCAGCTCAATCTCTCATTAAACTGAACTAGTCTGTTATTATCTGTCTATCCATTAGACGTAAGAGAAGAGAAAGAAAAATTATTCGACTGCTGACATAATCTAGCTGAATGTACGTATCATCAGTGTGTCTACCTTCCTGTACCTATGACCCCATCGATCTTAACGCTAACTCCTATTGTGCGACATGAGATAAAATGTGGGCTTCTTTGCCCTTCTCACGTTCACTTTCGCTGTCAGGCAGCGCTATCTCGATCGAGGTCATGATAGCCCCTCTCAATAAGAGCAATACACTTTTAAATCGAGTGGACTCTCTGCCACTCTGCTCTGATATTAACCGTTAAGTATACGGTCCACAGGATCCACTCAAGTGGATTGAAATTTTATCAGTTACAGTATTATATTAATTTAATTAAGTCAAACACGTTTGAACTTGCCTGATGCTCGAAACTTTAAATACTGATGTTTCTCAAAGCAGGGATAACGACAGGGCACGAAACGACATTTGGAACAGTACCCGAGGAAGAGCGTTTGCGGGTCCCCGCACGCTTACACAACACACAGTGTGAGGGGTGCTTTCCCCGCCTCTTCCCACCCTCCCGCTGCTCTTCACCCCATCCCGGAGCAGCAATTTTCTGCAATTCCCCATCACATCTGACTACACGTTTGATTTCGAATTCCTGCCCAGAACGAAGGTCGGCATCGTCATCAAACTCGCTTGGCACTGGCTCACCCAAATCCCTTGCCTTCAGTTCTTGAACATACTTACACAGCAATGCTAGAAGCTTTTGAATCATTTTTGGCGGGAGGGGATGTCAACTTCTTCACTATCTACCTATCTACTCTCTGCATTAATAATCCTTTGTAGACAACTGTTGTCTTGGCCACGGCTGTGTCCAACAGACCCATGAAAATTTTGAACCAGGGCTTGTCCGCCCTACGTACCCTCTCCACTCCCGTTCCCAGTCGAAGCCTATCCTGAGTGTCAGTCCCTCCCATATACTTGTTGTAAGTTTTGATGAAAGCGTACGTGTTGATTGACCCTCTGTTTCCCTTTTTGTCCAAAATCCTGTCGACATGATCCAAGGCACCGCCTTGAATTGTGGAGACAAATGTGCAGACCTTTCTGTCCTTCCATCGTGCAACCGTGATTCCAGAGCATTCCTCAGTGTAGCATGCGTTCCTAGTTCACGTTCAGCGGCTGATGGGATCTCATCCAAATTGTCCTTTGCGCCATGAAGCCTGTTACCCATCACGGTGCCCACAAAATAGTGCTGGTGCTTGGCATGCAGGTTATGCGCCAACATAAGGCTGGTGTAATAGCGGTCTGTTACCCAAACAGTGCCCCTAGGTAGCTTTGACTCATCCGCCAGAGCCATTATAATGTCGTGAGTGGCTCCATAACCCGACTGCTGTTCTGGCGTCAATGTGCGGCTGCCAGCATACAATTTGGCATGATAGGCAAAACCTGAGGTCGGATCGTTCACTTCGAACATCTTGAACCCGTACTTAATTGGTTTGTCCTTGATGTAAACACGTAAATGTGAACGACCCCTGAGGGCTTCGTCTGCTGAAACAAATTGTCCCAACTGCATCATTGTCTTGCTAACCTCGTTCATATTGTCCAGGAAGGGCCGGATGTGGTGAAGACTGTCGTATTCTGGGTTGGAGGAATGCTTCTTCAAAGCCGGATTGTTGGGTTGAAATATGAGTTTGATCTCCCTGAACCTTTGCAAACTCATAAGTGGGGTCAGATCGGGGTACTGAACGAAGGGGTTGACATATCCCACCCAAAAATCAGCCTGCCTCTTAAGCTGCATTGAGCCCATCATAATAAGGATGCAAATAAAAGTGAGCGTCTCGTTTGGCATGACCGCCTTGATGTGTCGGATATGTCCCCGGCCTTGAATTTCACGTCACATTCAAGCATAAGTGTTACTCCACTGAGACCAGCGCTCAATCATGGGCAAGGAAACGTATTGGGAAAATATCATGGTCAAAGTCGAAGTATTTCCTGTGTCATATTTTTCGTTGAATCGTCTTTCCCCTTCAAAGTCAGGTAAAGGAAGAGTAGGTGGGTCTCCTTTTATCCATTTATCTGCTGAAAAGAATTCACTGGCTGATACTGGATCGCTTTCAGAGGACTGAGGCTCAATTCCGTCTTCGTCTTCTGACTCAGTACTTTCGGAAACTTCAGGGCCTGTGAATTCGATTTCCGCTGCTTTTTGTTCGCCCCCCCTTCTGCTCCGTTGTCAAGTCCACCGTCTCCTCCAGAGCTGGAACACATTCACAAACACTAGTACTGCATGTGTTGCCAGATACAAGGGATAACGAATGTAGCAAGTATTTTGTCTGGACGCAGTCAGTGAGCAGAGCATTGCATGGCTTTTGATGATGCAAGAATTGAACGCAGAAAATAAGAAGAAAGCAGTGAGAACAGATGAGATAAGTAGGTAGAAAAACACATACCCATCATGTTGACCTTCGCTGAGTGTCTCCTCATCAGCATCTACATCCTTCTTCTTCCTGTGTGCATTAAGGGTTCATACAAACACGGCAAGTCCAAACACAGACCTCTTTCTTTTTTTCTTTGCTGGTTGCACCACCTGCTCCTCCTCCTTTGCCTCAACCGAAGCGGTTAGTACCAGGGGATCGCCTGGTCGCCATTTGTGTGCCTGGGTACGTTTTTTGATCTCAGCGAGACTCATTCTGGTCTCCTCTCCGAAATCCCAATCAACCCACCAAGAGCGTACTCGGAGTTCATTTACGACCCCACGAACCTTGTGAGTTTTCCAGCCTTCACCAAATTTCTCCTCAGCCCACTCATCTCCAAATGTTGGGGCCAAAGTGACGACGTTTGTGCCTTTTAAGTCCTCACGCAACTTCTGCTTTTACCCGTATTGACATTTCCTTTTTTTTGAGGCCGGAACGGCATGAAATTCCCAAAAAAGTGGTGGCTGAACGAGTGCCACCTCACAACCGTCCCATACATTGGATTTGCTATTTTTCAGTTTGAAAAAAGTTAATTTCCAAACTAGAGGTGTTTTTTAATTATAATACATGCTTTACTAGTACGTATTAATATTTCATTCCACAACAATGTTATGTTACCAGCCCATCATAACGACTATATTTTTAGACCTGAACACTTTGAAATGCCACTATTTAAGGAAACTCATCCGGTCTATCGTTGTTAATTCTCTGTTTTACTCCGCCCCTTTTTACAAGGAAGGTACAGGGAAGAACAGAGGACGTTCTCATTAAAGGCTATATTGTCACAACTGAAGTCGCTAACAAAGAACCTGCACCTACGGTTACAGGCTCTTCTACATACGGGGTTTGACAATTTTTTCGAAAAATTCGAAAAGGGGAACCTGATTTCAACGCGGAACAAGAATTGCGAAAGTTGGGACATTCTTCTTGGGACGTCTATCTTGGACAGCAAGTCTCAAACTCAGATCCTGGGAAGCAGAAAACACTTTGGACACTTCGAACACTCAAGGGAAACCAAATTCTCGGGTGTTTCTCAAGATTTTCACATTAGCTCCTCTTTTAGTTCATCTAGTTCATTGGATCGTGACACGGACGACGACAGTGTCAGGGCAGCCGAGATGGACGAAAACTGCGCAAGGTCGGTAGAATTTGAAGATATGGCAGCGCAACGCAAGACATTCAAAACTACAGACTCCATTCTGCTGCAAGTTAAGACCTTTGTGGATTTATTCGAGAGGCAATACCGACATGAGAACAAGGACACTTCCAAGTTTCGTCGAAGGCTTTCTGGTGAAAGTGCATTCAAAGCTGCAGAAGTCATCATCGCATCGTTTCAAGAGGACGAGCTTACCGATAAGTCTTGGAAGTCTGGCTTCTACAACGCGCTAACCTACGACTTGTTCCTAATAGCAGAGTTGGTCTGGCAGTCGGTGGAGGAATACATATACGACGAGTGTCAGAAGGCTTCTACAAAAGTGGAAAAGGATAAGTTGTTCGACAAACTGAAAAAGGTTACAAGGATGGGGAACCCGTGGACGTTCTTGATTGACGGATTCAAAGGGGAGCACAACATTTTGAACGAACATATTGACGCGAAGTTAAGGAAGGAGGCAGTGCAACAAATCTTCAACGACCTAAAATGGTCTATGAACGCTCTGCAAGTGAACCTGAAACGAGCTGCATCTGACAGCATACTGCCTCTGGGATTCAATCAAGAGATTCAGATGAAGTTGGAGAACCGAACTTACTTGGAAGCAATCAGGAAGTATTGGTTGAAACGGGGACCCAAAACTGTGGATCAAGTGTGCAAGCATGCACAGAACCAGAGTGGAGCAAGACGGATGGAGTTCAGACACAAGATGATGAAAAATCTGGATGAAGCAATAGAGATGGAATACCCAACGGATGAGGATTCGCCTACTCTGTCTTCGTCTGCATCTTCATCTTCGTCTTCGTCTTCGTCTTCGTCTTCGTCTTCGTCTTCGTCTTCGTCTTCGTCTTCGTCGTCGTCTTCATCGTCTTCGTCTTCGTCTTCGTCATCCTCTAGTGGTGCTGGATCCAGTGCAACAGAAACAGAAGCCGAAAAACTGGCAAAGGAAAAAATGGAAAAAGAACAAGCCGACAAAAAAAAGGCTGAGAAGGAGAAAGAAGGAAGCAAAGCAGTGTTATGGACTGAATTCAAATGCTGGCCCGATTCAAAAAGTCATTTATTGGGGATACTGGGCCTGAATTCAAAAATCACACATTTTTGGCTTTTTTTGAAGCCAATACGCGTGTCGGAAAGTAATCCTTTGGGGGGTATTTTCACCTTGGGGTCCTCCATGGAGAAATGCAAAATTTTTTGTTGAAAATTTTGTCTCGGAGTGCACACCGCATGTTGACTTGTCCATTTTTACCCATAGAACACAATACGTACCTACTACCCTTACTTACCAGAACCAATGTCATGCTTATTACGTCGAAACACCAACTTCGACAAACTACGTTACAACAGCAGCCATCACAATTTTGGCATTTCCTCCTTCAGGACACAAGTATAACGTAATTACTTACCATTTATAAATTATCCCTTGCGGCCAACACTGGCACTGCCACGGTTACCTCGGTGGAGTAGGACCTGTTCACAGTCGAAAAATTGCCAACACCAACTTTTGGACTTTTTGGCATTTCCCTGTTCCGGACACAAGCCTAACGCAATTACTGCGCATTTATCCCGCCTTAGGTTGAGGTAGCCTCTCAGGTACAGGTAGAAAAACACTGGTTCCCAACATTTCCCGGCCCAACCTCCAGCTTCCGGCCTCCAACCTACTGCCCGCTTCACAGACACACTCTCCTCACCAACCCCGCCCCTCCCTCACGCCGCCCCGCCTTAGGTCGAGGTGGCCTCTCAGGTGCAGGTAGAAAAACACTAGTTCCCAACATACCCCAGCCCAACCTCCACCTTCCTGCCTCCAACCTACACTGCCCACTTCACAAACACACTCTCCTCACCAGCACTGCCTCTCCCTCACATAGCACCGCCTTAGGTCAAGGTGGCCTCTCAGGTACACGTAGAAAAACACTAGTTCCCAACATACCCCAGCCCAACCCGCACCTTCCTGCCTCGAACCTACACTGCCTTCACAAGCACACTCTCCTCACCAACCCTGCCCCTCCCTCACGCCGCCCCGCCTTAGGTCGAGGTGGCCTCTCCGGTACAGATAGAAAAACACGAGTTCCCAACATACCCCAGCCCAACCCGCACCCTCCTGCCTCCAACCTACACTGCCAACTTCACAAACACACTCTTCTCACCAGCACTGCCTCTCCCTCACGCTGCCCCGCCTTAGTGGCCTCTCAGGTACAGGTAGAAAAACACTGGTTTCCAGCTTACCCCAGCCCAACCCGCACCTTCCAGCCTCCAACCTACACTGCCCACTTCACAAACACACTCTCCTCACCAACCCCGCCCCTCCCTCACACCACCCCGCCTTAGGTACAGGTAGCCTCTCCGGTACAGGTAGAAAAACACTGGTTTCCAGCTTACCCCAGCCCAACCCGCACCTTCCAGCAAGCCTCCAACCTACACTGCCCCTTTCACAAACACACTCCTCACCAACCCTGCCCCTCCCTCACGCCGCTCCGCCTTAGGTCGAGGTGGCATCTCCGGTACAGGTAGAAAAACACTGGTTCCCAACATTTCCCGGCCCAACCCGCACCTTCCTGCCTCCAACCTACACTGCCAACTTCACAAACACACTCTCCTCACCAGCCCTGCCCCTCCCTCACGCCGCCCCGCCTTAGGTCATGCCTCTCCGGTACAGGTAGAAAAACACCGGTTTTCAACATATCCCAGCCCAACCCGCACCTTCCAGCCTCCAACCTACACTGCCCGCTTCACAAACACACTCTCCTCACCAACCCTGCCCCGCCCCGCCTTAGGTCGAGGTGGCCTCTCAAGTACAGGTAGAAAAACACTGGTTCCCAACATTTCCCGGCCCAACCCGCACCTGTTTCCAGTACAGGTCGCCCAGACTTGCTTCTTCCGCTCCAAACTTGCACCACGACTTCTTCCCCACACTTCCCCCCAAACGTAACACCCACGACGAATTTTCAAGACTGAGGTTGAGGTGGGCCCCAAGGTCGAGGTCGGATTCAACCTGATTCCCGTGGTATTGATCCCCTGCGGCCACTACTTGCACTGCCACAGTAACCTTGCAGAAGTAGAACCTGTCCACAGTCCAAAAATTACCGACACCAACTTTACCAACTTTTTGGCATTTCCCTGTTCAGGACACCAGCCTAAGGCAATTACTGCACATTGATCCCTTGCGGCCACTACTTGCTCTCTCACGGTGACCTTGCAGAAATAGAACCCGTTCGCAGTACAAAAATTACCGACACCAAGCTTTCGTACTTTTTGGCATT
Organism: Paulinella micropora; assembly: GCA_019918135.1. Lineage (NCBI taxonomy): Eukaryota > Cercozoa > Imbricatea > Euglyphida > Paulinellidae > Paulinella > Paulinella micropora. The sequence goes on from WBZZ01001643.1 coordinate 87,722, forward strand.
TCCCTGTTCAGGACATAAGCCTAACGCAATTACTGCGCATTTATCACCTGCGGCCACTACTTGCTCTCTCACGGTGACCTTGCAGAAGTAGAACCTGTTCGTTAGTCGAAAAATTACCGACACTAAATTTTCGCATTTTTTGGCATTTCCATGTTCAGGACACAAGCCTAACGCAATCACTGAGCATTTATCCCCTGCGGCCACTACTTGCTCTTTCACAGTGCACTTGAATAAGTACAACCTGTTCGTAGTCGAAAAATTACCGACACTAAATTTTCGTACTTTTGGTATTTCCATGTTCAGGACACAAGCCTAACGCAATTACTGCACATTGATCCCCTGTGACCACTACTTGCTCTCTCACGGTGACCTTGATTAAGTAGAACCTGTTCGCAGTCGAAAAATTACCGACACTAACTTTTTGTACTTTTTGGCATTTCCCTGTTCAGGACAAAAGCCTAACGCAATTACTCCGTATTTATCCCCTGCGGCCACTACTTGCTCTCTCACGGTGACCTTGAATAAGTACAACCTGTTCGCAGTCGAAAAATTACCGACACTAACTTTTCGCACTCTTTGGCATTTCCCTGTTTAGGTCAGAAGCCTAACGCAATTACTGCGCATTTATCCCCTGCTGCCATTGCTTGCTCTCTCACGGTGACCTTGAATAAGTACAACCTGTTCGCAGTCAAAAAATTACCGACACTAAATTTTCGTACTTTTTGGCATTTCCCTGTTCAGGACAGAAGCCTAACGCAATTACTGCGCATTTATCCCCTGCTGCCATTGCTTGCTCTCTCACGGTGACCTTGAATAAGTACAACCTGTTCGCAGTCGAAAAATTACCGACACTAAATTTCACACTTTTTGGCATTTCCCTGTTCAGGACAGAAGCCTAACGCAATCACTGCGCATTTATCGCCTGCGGCCATTGCTTGCTCTGTCACGGTGACCTTGATTAAGTACAACCTGTTCGCAGTCGAAAAATTACCGACACTAAATTTTCGCACTTTTTGGCATTTCCCTATTCAGGACACAAGCCTAACGCAATTACTGCGCATTTATCCCCTGTGGCCACTACTTGCTCTCTCACGGTGACCTTGATTAAGTAGAACCTGTTCGCAGTCGAAAAATTACCGACACCAACTTTACCCACTTTTGGGTATTTCTTCGTTCAGGACACAAGCCTAACGCAATTACTGGGCATTTCTCCCTTGGTGCCAATATTTGCACTGTGACAGTGGTCTTTAATGACTAAATATTTTCCTAGCAAAAAATTATCAACACAAACTTTTCTTACTTTTTTGCATTTCTTTGTTCAGGACAAAAGCCTAACGCAATTACGGGGCATTTATCGCTAGGAGCCAAATGTCTGCATGGTGGCAGTGGTCTTTGACGACTAGAACATGTGCGTAGTCGAAGATTTACCAACACCAACTCAACTCACCATGGTGGAGTAGAACCTGTACGCTGCCAAAAAATTACCAACACCAACTTTACACACTTGTTGACGTTTCTTCGTTCAGGACAAAAGCCTAACGCAATTACTGGTCATTTATCGCTTGGGGCAAATACTGGCACTGTGACAGTGGTCTTCAATGACAAGAACATTTTCACAGTAAAAAAATTACCAGCACCAACTTTTCGTACTTTTTTGCATTTCCCTGTTCAGGACAAAAGCCTAACGCAATTACTGGGCATTTATCGCTAGGGGCCCATATTTGCATGGTGGCAGTGGTCTTTGACGACTAGAACATATGCGCAGTCGAAAAATTACCAACACTAACTTTTCGTACTTTTTTGCATTTCCCTGTTTAGAAAATATTATTGGGAAAATTTTTACCTTGGGAAATAAAACTTTACCTTGCTCACATTTGGATGATACCACTGGATACCACCTTCGGGTTTTTTTTATCTGATTACATTAATGTAAAATTCATTATGCATTATTAGTTTTTAGTTAAAATTTTCAAAATCCGACAGGCGTTACAAACCTTTGTCAACTGCTTTGATAATGACTTCCTGCTGCGTTGCTTCGTACTTAATGTCAGCGGCGGTTGAGAGTGCCACGGTCACGGTGTTGTTTTTCTTTAAGTTTTATTTATTATCAAACCACTTAGAAACTAAGGTGTGTTTTATGAAATTTATTCAATAGTTTAATATTATTTTAAAAATTTCAAAATTCTGAACATGTAACTATTATTCAACAATATAAATCTAGTATTTTAATGTTTTCAAATCTAGTCACTTTTTTCACTTTGACTAATTGTTATGAATATTACCTGCACGTTGCTTTGAAAGTTATTGTATCTCTTTGGATACCACTTCCGTGTTATCTCTTTGAGACCTCTTCCATTCTATCTCTTCTGCTTCCCACTCAGGCTCTACGAGTGGCAAATATTCTATTAAAAGAGTGTTTGCGTAAAAATAATGTTTCAACTGCTATTAAAGATGATTTTACAACTTAAATAAGTATCATAAATCTGTAATCTTATTGTAACAAAGTTTTTTACAATTTATATTTAAATTCAAAAATGTGACATTCAGAATCCTCGTCTGCATACATATTACAGTATGTGATTCGGAAGTTCCGACTCCGCGGTAAGTCACTGCATTAACAACTACAACAACAACAACAACAACAACAACAACAACAACAACAACATCAACAACAACAACACGTACGACGACGACAATAACAACACGTACGACGACGACGACAACAACGCGTACGACAACGACGCGTACGACAACAAAAAACAACAAAAACAACAATAGCAACAACAGCAACAACGACGACGACGACGACGACGACAACAACAACAACAACAACAACAACAACATTTGGAATAGAAATTTCCTTTTTGTTCGTAACGAATCCAAAAAAAAAATTCGCCTCCGGCGGCCGCGGAGCCCTCCTGCGGAGAATAAACAACAACACCAACAGCAACAACACCAACAAAAACACAAACAACAACACGAACAACAACACGAACAACAACACGAACAACAACACGAACAACAACACGAACAACAACACGAACAACAACACGAACAACAACACGAACAACAACACGAACAACAACACGAACAATAACACGAACAACAACAACAATAACATGTACAACAACAACAACAACAACAACAACAACGTTTTAAGTTTTATTATTATTATTAAATTGAACAACAACAACAACAACAACAATAACATGTATGACAACAACATGTACAACAACAACAACAACAATAATAATAACAACAACAACAACAACAATATTTATTACATGATTCTATAACTGTTGTATTATTATTTTAAATTTTACAACAACAACAACAACAAGAACATGTACAACAACAGCAGCGAAGGCCGATAGCCATGCACCATCTTGCACTTAATAATTACTTTGTTTAAATTTTTTATTAATCAACAACAACAACAACAACAACAACAGCAGCAGCAGCAACAACAACAACAACAACAAAAACAACACTTTTCTGGAAGTGGCGTATATCTGGGGGTATACACATACGAGTCGAAAGCCACACACCAACTTGCCACTGGTTTAGTTAACTATTGTTTTTTATATTAATTACATTGCTCTGCAACTGTTGTATTATTATTAAATTTTACAACAACAACAACAACAACAACAACAACAACAACAACAACATGTCTGCCTCTCTCACTTCCTTTCCTCCTCTCCCTGCCCTGTTGTTGACCACTATAGTGCACGTCCTCTGGCTCTCTTTTCCTCTTTCTATATTTTCTGTTTTTGAGCCTCTGGATCACCTAGTGCAGTGAGCAAGCTCTGGCGTCTCGAATCGGCACGATGACTGGATTATTTTCCGGAAGTGGCGTATATCTGGGGGTATACACATACGAGTCGAAAGCCACACACCAACTTGCCACTGGTTTAGTTAATATTGATTAATATTAATATTAATTAGATTGCTCTGCAACCGTTGTATTATTATCATTAAATTTTACAACAACAACAACAACAACAACAACAACAACAACAACAACAACAACAACAAAAACAATAACAACAACTTGACAGCATTCGGAAATAAAATTTTCAATTTTTCATAAGGAATCCAAAAAAAATTTCGCCTCCGGCGACCGCTCTAGGCCGCGGGGTCTCCCTTCGGGAACAACAGTCTCGGCCTCATGGACTCGTGTGTCACATATGGTAGCGTAACCCGCCGTAACCCGCAATGTCAGACCTAGATCAGGCTTGTGGTTGTCGTTGTGGTTGTTGTTGTGACATCTGTTGTGATATCTGTTGTGGCTGTTCTTGGTTGTTGTTGGTACCGTACCGGTTGTTAACGTTAATGTGGGTTGTTGTTGGTTGCTGGTACCGGTTGTTGTTGGTTGAAGCATGTTCTTTTGGGCGTGAGTTTTATCTTCACCATTTTGTTTTTTCTACCAATTTCCCAGATAATTCCTATTTTCCCCGACGGATGCCGAAATATTTCCCTTTTCTTGAACTTCAATTCAAAACCCACAAAAATTTCCACCATAGACCTTGTTACTGCCATCGCTTCAATCATCTGCTGGACACATCATGACATCAAGTAAGTAATAAATTGGTTAGGCATAGTGTGTCTGTTCAACCAAACTTCGCTTTTAACTGAAATATTTGCACTCTGCACTTTGTGGTAATTTGCTTTCTCTTCACTTTTCTTTGGTAACCTTTTCTCACAAATTAAAGAAACGTATAGTAGAAGATACATAAAATCTCGTCGTGAATTTTATGCCTAAAATTCACGTATCATTTTATGCCTAAAATTCACGCCTTATTGTGTTTTAAGGCTTCCTATTGATTTCCCACAAATCAATAGTAAGCGTCAAAACAGCAAAATAACAAAATCAAAAATTTCAATCAATAGGAAGAAGCAAAATGAAGAAATCTCTCTTGCTCTTAATTTCGCTTTTAAATAAAAATAAAAATCAAGCAGAAAATAAAAGTGAAGCAAAATTTTTTAAATAAAAACAAAATCAATACCAACAAACTTTGTTGATTTGTTGTTAAATCAACCATACCCCCAAAAAGCGCTCCACAGAGCACATCCGTTGTTTTTGACTACTTCAAAAACAACAACAAGGAAAAATATATTTTACAATAAGAAAATGAAAAAACCTGTCCAGACAGAATTCTGATTTTCTGTTTTTAGCCTACAAACAGCCAGACACCGCGGTGTCTTGGTGTTGCTGGTGATATTCGCGGGAATAGAATCACATAATGCCACCAGCCACCATAAAAAGTAATGATTTCCATATAAGAATAAGGACACAATAAGACATAAAAGGACAATGCCACACTACAAGCAAGGAAAGATTTATGCTATCCGCTCACATCAGACCGACCAAATATATATTGGTTCAACTACATCACCACTTCATAAAAGATTGTTTTCTCATAGAAAATCTTTTAAGGTACGGGAAAATGAAAAAAGAAATTATGTTTCCTCTTTTGAAATATTGAAATATGATGATAACTACATTGAATTAATAGAAGAATACAAATGTAAGAACAAAATGGAACTAAATAGGAGAGAAGGAGAAATAATTAGAGAAAATGAAAATTGTGTTAATAGATGTATCGCAGGACGAACCAAAAAAGAATGGAGCGAAGAAAACAAAGAAAAACTTGAATAAAGAATGCTACAACGACAACAAAGACAAATATAATGTGAGAGAAGAGAAAGTTAAAGAAAGATGTAAGCAATACAGAGAAGAAAACACAGACACAAATAAAAAGAAATATGTATCAGAAGAAATAAAGGAGAGGAAAGCGAAATATATGAAAGAGTATTCAAAAAATATAGAGAGACAAACAGGGAGAAATTGAAAGAAGACAAAAATAAAAAAATCTGTTGCGAATGTGGAGAAGATTTCAATACTTCTCATAGAATTAGACATATAACCACCAATAAACATTTTGATAACCTCATTGGACTAAATGTGTTCAATTTATAAATCTAATATTTGTTTCTTCTTTCTTATTCTATCTGAGGTTCTCACATTACTTTCGTCAATGTTTTCTCTTTTAATAATCTCTGTGTGTTTCGCTCCTTAGTTATTTTTTTCTCTTTATCTTTTACTTGCTTTTCTTCATCTACTGATTTAGTAAATTCAGTTTTTAGAAGTTCTCGCGGTGATACTAATTCATTAACAGAGAGAATGATTTTAAAGCCAGACCTACCTATTACTTTGTAAATCTGCTTACTAAATTGCTTTCCGCCTTTTTCAAACATCCGTCTCTTTAATTCCTTCCTCACCTTATCCCCTACTTCAAAGTCGTCAATTAAATTATCGCGTGTTATCACTTGTTTATTTTTGTATCTCCCGAAAAATACATCCGCTGGTTTAGCCTGAATTCCTCTATGAACTTTATGATTATAAGCATCTACTATTACTAAGTCTTGAATATAACTAATCCAATCAAAATTACGATTGGTTTCAAATAAAAGGTCAAGCCATCTCCTAACACTTCGTATCACTCTATCAACAACCGCAAGTGCTCTATGGTCGCCGACTTCAACGACATCGTGTTTAATTCCATTTTCAATAAAGTAATCGCGGGTTGCTCCTTTATATTCTCCCCCGCTGTCAGTAGTAATTGATTTTGGTTTATATTTGATTGATTTCAAAGCATAATAAACTTCTTTTGCTGTTTTATTTTTTAATGGAATGATTATTAAATATCTGGAACGACAATCAATCCCAACAAGCATCCAAGCATAACCCTTATTTCCTTTCTTATCTTTTATCTTACTCATATCTGCTAAGTCAAAAAAGACTTGGTCTAATGGTTTATCAACCCATATCGTGTTCCATATTTTCGGGTTCTTTTTCTGGTGGTGAATTTCAAGTGCTTCTTCTTCTTTTGTTTTAACTACTTCCCCCGTAGGTGTGTCTTCTAATTGACTATCAGCATTCTGTGTATTAATAATTATATGTTTATGGTCAAGTTGATTTTCCTCACTCATCTATATTTTAGAATTTTAAAAAGCATTTTTCAATATCATTAATTTTTTCTTTCTTATCTGTCTTTTCAGATTGATTATAAACATGAACAGATATGTTTGACTTCTTATCTCTCCCTTTCTTCGGTTTCGGATCTTCTTCTTCCTCACTACTCTCGCTTTCACTTTCTTCACTCTCCTCAGTCTCTGGCTTCTTGCTCTTCTTCAATCTGTCTGATCGACGGATATCTCTCTTAGTTTCCGCTTTTGCTCTTTTGATTTTCATTTTCGCCATCTTTTCTGCAATGATATCAGTGAAATCAACCTCATCCTCACTCTCACTCTGCTCATCTGGGCTATCATTATCTTTTTCATTAATAATATCCTTAGCCAATTTCTTTTCTTCAATTTGTCTTATTTGTTCCTCCATATCTTCGTCTTCTTGCTTTACAGCATTCCGGTATTGTGCCAAAACATTTTTAGCATGCTCCATCTTTCGTTGTTTCGCTTTCGCTTTTATTCCTTCCACAGCACTACCCCAATTCTTACGACTTGCTTCGGCAGACTGCATTTATACTAAAAGTTTTATATTTTAGTATTTTTAAAATTAATTATTATTCAAAATATATATACTATCTTTTGTTTTCAATATTGAAAACAAAAACTATGAGCCAATATAAGTCGCTCTTATGCTTGTCTGAAATCGCCACAGACAGCCTTTCAATCGCAAACTTAGACTTAACTAACACAAACATAGTAGGCTTAAATACAGACAGAGTGCCAGAAGATGCCGACCCAATAAATCTTTATTTTACCGATGTGCGATTTGATACACGACTGGCTATCAAAGGCACAATTGACCTAAAAGAAGGACTTAATTATTATTGGACTGATAACCGCTTTGACACACGTCTCGCTTTAAAATCAACAACAGACCTAAAAGAAGGAAAAAATTTATACTATTCAGAGCAACGAGTAAGGGACAACGACGAAGTCAAAGCCTCAACTCAACACTGCTCTAATACATCCAATCCGCACCAAACCAGTCTATGCAATCTGATTGACACTAATATATCTGCACCAGTGGTCGGTCAATACTTAACATACAACGATGTAGATGGTAAATGGAGGAATACCACCCTCGGTTCAATTGATACACTTTCTGATGTAGTCATAACCGCACCAATAGCCACTAATAGTTATCTCAATATAACTCATTAAACCGGGTAAATAAAACATTTCCGATAAATGTTGATGAATTCGGTAATATTAGTATGGGCGGATATTTGAATATAACAGGAGTAAATTTACTGAATACCAAAGATGTTGATGAATGGATATTTGAACATAATAACAATAATAATAAAGTTTCAGCAGGTGGAAGTATAGATAACCACAACGATGTGACAATAACAGGCTTCCCCGCAGATAATCAATTAATCGTTTATAGCACAGGACAATGGAGAAATACGACTTCACCCTTTCTTAGATTAGACGGCACAGCCAGTATGACGGGAGGACTAAAAATATGGGTGGTTATGCTATTTCAGGGGCTTCTACGTATAATGGAATTAATCTCGCTAATCTCGCAGTTGATGGTTCGGTGGTCAAACTAACAGGAGACCAAACCATAGGAGGAATTAAAACATTTAGCAGTATAATAAATGCGAGTGCTGGTCTTGATATGAAAAGTCAAAACATTACAAATGTAAATCAACTAAATGGCAGGTCTATCACAACTTGGCTATCAGAGCACGATACGAACTCGGCGAAAGTGTCGGCAAGTGGAAGTATTGATACACATAGCGATGTGATTAAAACAACAGCATCAGATAATCAACTACTCATTTATAGCACTGGACAATGGAGAAACACAAACTCGCCCTTTCTTAGATTAGACGGCACTGCTAGTATGACGGGACTAAATATGGGAAATCAAAATATAACAAATGTAAATCTTGTTGATGGTGTGGATGTTTCTGTTCTTGATACTTCGGCAGTTAAAACCTCAGGAAACCAAACCATAGCAGGAATTAAGACATATAGCAGTGGTGTTGAAATTACTGGGAATTCAATAAATTCAACAACAAAAGGCACATTCCTCGTTTTCAATTCTACCAGTAATATCGGCTCAATTGCTAGTTTGGATATGAAAACAAATACGTATTACAACTTTGAAATTTCAGCGAAAAAAATAAGTTTTATTATTGACGGGACGATTGTTTCGTGGTTTAATGCTACTGGCTTAGATTGTAATAGTAGTCGGATTGTTAATCTAGGAGCACCACAAAATGCAAATGAAGCGGTAAATAGGCAATATCTGGATGATAATTGTGTGAAACTAACAGGAGACCAAACAATAACAGGAATTAAAACATTCAACGGGACGAGCACTACGATAAAATATCTAACTTTAACACAAACGGCTGATTTTAATAATCAAGAAATCATTAATGGTGGAAATATTACATATAACGGGGCGAGGATATTAAACCAAAATGGAGGAAATATATTCTTTTCGCAGACAACTGGTGGTTATCAATATTTCTTATTTACTCTAAATACTGCTACAAGTGGAACCGCGAACCAAAGAGGTTATGTATTCACGAATGTAGCATTTGATGTAAAAGGAGCAGCTTTATATGTCAAAACTTTTGGATAATAAAAGTGCTTCATCTGACATTGTCCGTTTTAACAATGCTGGTGGTATGCGGTTTTATGGGGACTTAGATATGAACTCAAACAACATAACAAGTGCTGGAACAATTACTTCAACCGCAGGCATAACTACAACCGCATTAACGGCGAGCGGATTATTAACGGCAGATGGCGGTTGCAAGTAAGTTATCTATTCAAATAAAGTAGATGGAGGAAATGGACAGGGCATATTTCTGTGGGATACAGACAATGCAGGATGGGGGATTTATATGGCTCAGCCGGGGACAGAAAGTCTATCTGGAGGGTCTGCGGTTGCAGGCAACGATATTTCAGGCTTTGCTATAAGATTTAGGTCTGGTTTTGCTTCAGCAGATGGTTTTGTGTGGGAAAATTCTAATGAACAATTATTAATGTCATTGAATGGGGCAACCGGGACTTTATGGACAAAAGGATTGATAACGGCTAGTGCGGGGATATCAACAACAACATTAACCACGAGTGATAAAACAACAACAGCAACAGGCAAACCAATAATTATAGGAAACACAACAAAAGGAATAGGTAAGACAGCGGGTTTAGAATTGTATGGGACTTTTAATAATAATACTGCTGGAGCACACATACAAGCGATTACAACAGAAGATATATATCCTACATTTGGACTTTTTAATTTAGGACATAATAGCATAAATATGGGTTTTGATTTTTTACTTATTTAGATGGCGCGGGATGGAAATCAAGTTATGCAAGTTCAAACTTTTTAATTAATAAATTTTCCAACAAACTTAGATTTTTGTATGATAGTGGGAAAAGTGTTGGGACTGCTGTTCCTTGGTCTGTGGCTCTTGAACTTGATACAGCAAGCTTATTAACAACAAAGGCAATAACGGCGAGTGGATTAATAACAGCAAATGCGGGTATTACATACACGGGAGTGCTAACGACCACAACATTAACTATTGGAGCAAAGATAGGAATACAAGGAGGAACAGACGGGACGAATGCGAGAGGAATATTTATGTGGGAGACAGCAAATATATTCTGGGGCATTTATATGTCTCAATCTGGTGCGAGTAAATCATTAATTGGAGGAACAGCACTAGCAGGTGGTGTTGGAGGTGGTATAACAAGTTATGCTTTAAGATTAGATGTGGCACGAACACAACGGAAGGCTTTATATGGGAAAATCGTAATGCTGTTTTAATGTCTTTAAGAGCAAGCGATGGGCAATTATGGGTATTGTCTAATCCAATTCAATATTCAGACAGGAGAAAAAAAGAAGATATAAAGGAATGCTTTGGCTTAGATTTTATTAATAAGTTAAATCCAGTCTGCTATCGTATGATTGATGATAAAAAAAAATGTATGACTGGCTTAATAGCACAAGAATTAGAGGACATACTAACAGAAATGAATATGCTAGATTTTGGCGGTTTTATAAAAGAAACAATTATGGTTCCGTGTCCAAAGCAAAGAAAAGAATGCGAATTGAAAGTTGTGAGTGTTAATCCAGAAGATGTTAAATGTGTTGATAGTGGCGATGTCGGTTATGGTGTAGGTTATTCAGAATTTATCGCGCCATTAATTAAGGCAGTTCAAAATTATCAGAAAAGGTAGTTAATTTAGAAAAACAAAATAATAACCTCATGCTTATTATAGAAGATCTATCTAAGCAACTTTCTGAAATACGAGCAGTCGTTTTTTCAAATGTCTAATAATACAACTAGACTTCACAGACCACCGCCTATTATGGATATGGATGGTGAACTAACTCCCGAATTAAAGTCTCGTGTTCTTGAAGTAGAACTAAAGACTGAGGAAAAAAAAGTAGAGCACGAATTGGAAGATAACTGGAATTGTTGTTGTATAAAAAACAGACCGACCGACAGCCGACTTATTAAATACTTATTTCAAATGGGTATCATTATTGCCATTATAACCCTTTGTATCGTGAGGCTATCTGAAAAGAAGTTACCTTGTGAGGTTGCTAATACTTATGTCGGAATTTCAACACTATTGATTGGGATATGCCTTCCTTCACCAAGTTCTGGTGGTAAAAAGTAAATTAAAAACCAAAAGCAGATAATCCAATCATATTTTTTTGATAATAATTATTTTTTTGCTTTTGTAATGAATAATCTTTATTTTTGTTGATAATATTCTTTCCGTCTTTGTGCTACGTGTTCTTGATTTCTTTCTCCCCATTCTTTCTTTTTTTGTGCTACGTACTCTTTATAACTTTCATACCATTCTCTCTTTTTTTGGTCGCATTTTTCTTTTTTTTGCTGATAATATTCTTTCTTTTTTTGTAATACATATTCTCTATTTTTTTCAACCCATTCTTTCTTTTTTTGCGATGCGTGTTCTTTATTTCGTTCATAATATTCTTTCTTTTTTTGAAGCAATATATCTCTATTTCTCTCTCACCACTCTTTGTCTGTTTGTCCAGCCATTAATTTATTAACACATTTTTCTTTTCTAATCCATTCTCCTTCTTTGCGAAGTAATTGATTTACATTATCACATGGATAATCTTCAAGCAATTCAATATAATGGTCTTCGTGTTTTAATATTTCAAAACTACTTGTGTTATTGAATTTTCCCTCTTTATATTGTCTATAGTTTTTCCTATGAGAACCAAGTCGTTGAGCCAATGTCTGTGTAGTTGAACCAATATATATTTGGTCTGTCTGATGCGACCTAATCGCATAAATTTTACCTTTCTTACAATCTCCAACCCGTGGCATATTGTCTATCCTTTGTTATTATTATGTATCGTTATCTTTAAATCATAAATTGCCGCACTCGTATAAATGTATTTTATACCATGAACTATCGCTGGCACACATTAAAGGCAGGGCATCATCCCATCCAATACACATATCACTAAAAGGCTTATACACGCATTTAAATTTTAAATTCAAACCAGACTGAATACAATAAGCACACACATCTCGCTTTGTTTGATTTACTCTGCTATAAAAGTCGCAGGCTGTCCGACCTAACACAGAGCATACAAATAATAATATTAATAACATTTTTTATATATTATATATTATATAATTTATGAGTGAGTTCAAATACCAAAAGATTATTTTTCTGAGTAATGATTTTGTGGGTAAATCATTTAACAAGAACATTCAGATGTCATTCACACCCAACTAAAATGAATGTAAAATTTATTCACTACTATAACGACCAGACGGAAACCAAAACCAGAATTCCTTATATGGACAGAATTGGAATTATTGGCACATTTGCAGATAGTAATATAGCAAACATTTCAAATCTCAGTTATAATTTGGGTGTTGTTGAATGGTCAGACGGACAATATACATTTAAAGTCCTTGAAACTGACAGCGGAAATATTGATACAGGAAATTTAGCGGGAAGAATTGTTGTGTGTTTGGAATTCTTAGGGTAGAATATAGGATGGAGAAGATTAATAGCATTAAGGTGAAGCCTGTGAAGCAGGAAGGAAACGGAGACAAAAAAGCAAAAGGCTATAAATTATTCAACGAGCCGTATGCTAACATATTTCTGCTTGCCAGAAAAAAGAGCGGGAAAACAACGGCACTCTTTGAAATAATGAAACGGACGACAGACAGAAAAACCCGTATTGTCATTATTGCTTCAACAATACACAAGGACTACATTTATAAAGCAATGGTAAAGCACTTTAAGAACAGAGGCAACCCGATGGCTATATATATCTTTCTTAAATCAGATGGTGTAAATGTCATTGATTATGAGTTAGACAAACTTGACAAAAATCTCCAGCATGCTGGAGATAACGAAGAGCAGGAAGGCGAAATCAAAGATAAAGAACCGATGGAGAAACCACAATTTTTATACTTTGGAAAAGAAAAGAAACAGAGCGCCGCGGAGGCACCAAAAGAGCGACCGAGCAAGTATATTTCGCCAGAGGTTGTTTTTGTTTTGGACGATTTAGGAAGTGGATTAAGAGACAAGTCCGTAAGTGATTTGTTAAAAAAGAACAGACACTATAAATCAAAGGTGATTATGTCAAGTCAGTATCTTAACGACCTACGGCCAGAAGCCATTAAGCAGTTAGATTATTTATTAATCTTTCCAGGACAATCTCAGGATAAAATGGAACTCGTGTATAAACATCTTGATTTGGGCTACGACCTAGACTACTTCATTAAAAAGTATCACGAGGCTACAAAGGAGAGATTTAATTTTCTTTATGTTTCAAGTGTTGATGATGAGTTACGGAAAACCTTTGATTATCGCTTGCGATAATCAGTTAGGTGTTTTATAAAACACCAAAAATTTCTCATTAAATTTTTATAAAAAAATCTTAAATAATTATTTTTCTGTATTATATATGCCAGTATCACCAGTGATAATTTCACAACCATCAGGATATAACATCGAATACAATCCATCAATGCCACAGAAGGGAGGAAAAAAGAAAACCAAGAAGAAGGGATGTGGGCAAAAGGGGGGAAAGATTAACTGGGCAAAGGTAGGAAAAACGGCCTTGGCTGTTAATAAATTCCTTCGCGATAATAAGGTAATCTCTAGAACTGCGGGGGCATTGAGTAGCATTGGAATGCCTTATGCGGGTAGTGTTAGTGCTACAGCATCAAAACTCGGATATGGTAAGCAACGAGGAGAGGCTGTAAAGTTTCGCTGATGATATTTATCAACTACACTCTCGTTGCTGTCGCACTCCCGTTTGTTGATAAACATCGATGTTTGAAAAACACACGAGAATGAGCGTAGCGAATGGAAGTGTGGATTTTCAAATATCATAGTCCATTATTTTTTCCTAAAATTAAAAATAGATATTTTATAATAAGCGGGAATGCGAAGCATGAAGCGCAATTCTAAAACATCAAAGGCTAAGGTAAGACCACCACGAGTGTATAGAAATAAGAGCGGGAGACCATATATTATCCAGAAGGGTAAAAAATATTATCTTAATTTCGGTAAGAAAACAAATGATTTAAGCACATTACAAATCGTTAAACTTTTTATGAAATATATTGGTAATAAGCCAAAGTCGCAAAGGGCTAGTCGCAAACCAAGAGAAAAAATAATCAAATCTGATTTCAATCGTCTTGACCGAACACGAGAACCGAAACCAGATACAAAGCAACTTACAAAAGAAATATGAGTTAATACATGACGAGGAAGCAAAGGAAAAGAAGAAAAGGGATGAGATAGAAGAAGAAAAGAAAAGGCTAGAAAGAAAGGACATAGCAGATGCTAAGGAAAGACAAGAGATAATGGACAGGGAACATAAAAGAGAACTGGCAGAGATTGATGAACGACAAGAACAAAAAGCCAGAGAACTAAGAAGGGAGCAAAAACTCATAGAAGATGTAAAATATGAAGAAGACAGAAAAAATAGAATACAAGCATTACCACCGCCGCCACAATATCAATATATTATGCCACCACAACATGGACAGTCACAAGCACCACCATTAGGAGCACCGCCACAAGCACCACAATAAGGAGCCCCGCCACAAGCACCGCCATTACCTAATTTAGGAGATGAAGCACCATTGAAAACAAAAGAACAATATGAGGAAGAAAAAAAGCAAAAGCAGAAAGATATTGAAACACTGAAATTAGCAGGATATACAGATAATTTCATAAAAAAGATGAGTCGTAAAGACTTACAAAAAGCCAGTCAAGATATTCAGACGGCTATAGCCACAGCGACATCTTTAGAGGAACAGAAAAAGTTAGCAGAAGAATATAAGGAAAAACTTGAAAAGGAAGAAAAGAAAGCAGAAGGAAAGGGTAAGCATTTTGAAAATTTACAAATTAATTAATTTTTAATCTCTGGATTTTCAAAAACTTATCACCCAAACATTACTATAAAAGAGTTAGCACAGGCTTTAAAAAGAGACTAGATAGTGATGGACATAAAAAAAATTAAATTACAAAGACATTTCAAAGTGGATAATTAACATGATTAAAAGGTTTAATATTGATGTTGGAAATGAAAAGGAAAACGTAAAAAGAAAAGTAGCGGATATGCTAGATATGGAGATGTTAAACAAAAAGGGACTGGAGCGAAGACATTAGAATAATTAATTGATAAGGTATTTTCAATAAAAATAATTAAAAAATATCTATCCCGCAATGATTGAGGCACACAATGAATAAAAAGGACTTTGTAAAAACTCTATTAGTAACTAGCAAAATGACTATAGACCCAAATGTAGATAAACAAGTTTCAAATGATTTGAACATTGACGAGGGGATGCCACCAACTACCATACCCACGAGCGTCGCGGAGACGCCGCTACCCCCGAGCATAAGTTCTGCGGAGCCACAGCAACCACCAAATCTCCAACCAGTTGGAGATAACGAGCAACAGCCAGAAGAGTAACAGGGTGAGGGACGGGGACTAGTGACTAATGAAATAGACGACATAATGAAAAAATATGGATGGTATCTCGGAGCGATAGCCTGTGGTGAAATCTACAAGTTGAAGCCCGGAAGCAGAAGGCGATACGGATTTATTATGAATTTGGACAATCACAAGCAAGCAGGGTCTCATTGGATCGCCGTATGGATAAGTCTAGATAAAGACAGGAGTGTTGAAGTGTATGACCCTTTAGCACTTTATGAGCCAACAGAAGACTTTCAACAACAAATGAAACAACTTATCAATAAAAGTAAGCCAGATAGTTATCTATTAATGAAGGTTAATCAAGTAAAAAATCAATCAAACACTTCGGATACGTGCGGATTTCATTCTATGAGATTTTTGATGGAGCGAGAGAAAGGTAATCGATTTAAATTCGCCAGTGGCTATACAGACTTGAAAGAAGAAGAAGCGGAGAAATTAAAAGCACAGAATGGGTATGGCTTTGACACCTTTTTATGAGCATCGCTTTCATTCGCTACGCTCATTTTCGCTTGCTCATAAATATCGTAAAAACATTATTTATATAATATAACAATGGACTATAAGGGAGGAAGAAGTTCGGGTATTTACTATATCAACAGCAAAAACCGAATAACTGGCACAGACAGCGACTTTACACACGAAGTCAATATGAAGGGGCTAGACAATCCCACACATTGTAAAATTCTTCATATCTATGTGCCGAAGTCGTATTACTCTGTGGCTTCGCCATATAATACTTTTACATTATCCGAAGATGGATATGAGGCTTTAATTACGATACTTGAGGGAAACTACACAATGAACAACCTAAAAAATAAGTTGTCGGAGGTGCTAACCGCAGACAGCCCAAATAATTATACTTATGTGGTATCCAGTAATAATACCAACATAGACCCAGAGGATGGTAAATTAACATTCAGTGTGTCAGAGAATAAAGGATTCAACCGCGGTTTATATTTGATGATGATACCCGTATTCACGAGGTAATGGGTTTTGATAGAAATTCAACATATTTCTTCGCTAATGATTTTATTAAATCGCCGAATGTAATTATTTTAACTGGTGAAAAGACTTTATAACTTCAATCAGACTTAGTGGGGGAAGGAGATAATCACGTGCTACAAGAAATATACACTGCCAACGAAATTCCATTTGGAGCCGTTATATACGCCGGAAGTGGGTCTGAGTATGGTAAGAAATTATCCGCCAGTTCAAATAATGTGTATCGGTTTTACGAAAATGATCAGGCTATAAATCTTAATGGTTTGGGTATCGTTATGACATTGTTGATTTACAGAGAGACTAATTATTTTAATTTATTTACACCATTTTTAATTGGTTAAAAAACCGTTAATTAATTTTAATTTTAGAATTATTTATTTTTTCTATAAATATATTCCAGTGAATTAGTTAATTTTCACAACTGCCAAAAAACCTAAAACAAAATGCCAACTCAACACGGAGGCGAACTAGACTTTTCTAGAACCGACTACATCAGTGCTTCGTATCGTTTGAATAAACTAACTCCGCGAGAAGGTGCGGGAAATATCACTGTTACTACCGCAGGAGGACAAGAAAGCAACTTTGACCTTATCAGCAGACCATTTAACTTAGCCCGCTCTGTCTTGAGTTTTACTTATGCCCCACCAGCAATCGCTGCGAACTATAACAAATGCTATATGGATTGTCTGGCTCCTATTAGACAAATTCAACTTCAAACCCGTAGCGGTGTTTATCTGTGTGATGTAAATGAAGTTGGCAATTTTACGAAGATTATTTGGAAGGCTGAAGCTTCTATGAAGGACTTTCTGACACTTGAAAACCACGATAATGGAAGTGGTGCGGGATGTATGCTTCAAAAGTGTGATGCTGGAAAGATTGTTGTCGGTAGTAGAGCAGAAAGGCGAGCAATTGATGCTGCAGTAGCCTACGATACTGCTAGGGATGCTATTCAAACATACTACAAAGTGCCTAGTGTAAATACTCGTCGCCACGATGATACCGCTCTCGCTGATAGCACTGCTGGAACCTATAGCCTTGTTAATGTTGAATATAATGAGGCTAAGTATTTCTCGGCTGGTGTTGCTACTGCTGCTGAGCCTTCTATTGCTGTTAAGATTAATCTCGGTATGCTTTACAATACCATTTTCGCCCTTGATAAGACTATTATGTTTCCTAAGATTTTGAATATGAGGATTGTATGGCAACAGACACCTAAAATTTATTATTACAATAACGATGCTTTTTCAACGGGTGGAGGAGTGCTTGTTGCTGCCGCTGGTAATGTAACTGTTTCTAGTCTTAACTTGTTCCTTGCTGTAGAGACTAATCCCGATGTCATTCAATCAATTCAACAAAAGGTGGCGAGTGCTGAAGGTATGAGTTTTAATATTGATTATCCTTTGTTTATAAAAATTCCATTGCTCAATCCACTACACAAAATATCATTCTCCGCTTTGATAGGGGGCATGGTAAAAGGTTGAAGAAAATTTATCACACACTCTTTCACAACACCGAAAACAAGAATACCGCTTATGATATTGATAACAGAGCAACCGCTAAGACTACCAGTTTCCACACCACACTTGACGGGGCACGACTTCAGGAATTTGAAATATATCCCGCTAGTTTTGAAGATTATATGTGCTTGAAACCTAAACTTGAAGGTTCTGTTTTGATGAATTCAAAAGTGTATCAATACAACTGGTTCTGGGTTGATACTTGGGATAATACCCGCCCGCTGTGGAGCAAAGACCAAAATGAAGTCAGCGGGCTTGACCTTTCCAATGAGAGGCGATGGGAGTTCATTAGCACTACACAGAATAATGCTCATCAGCATGTAAGTGTAGCAATCACTCAGCGGGAGGTTCAGGTTAAGGCAAATATAATTTCCATTTCATAAATATCTCAAACATGATTGAGATTATCAGCAAAAAAATTTTTAAAAAATTTAGATTTATTATTTTGTTTATATAAACGACATTTGTGAATTTTGCGAAAGTCGAAGACGAAAGCAAAAGATCACGAATGTCTCACCAGAATCTTAATCGCAGAAAATCCTGACGGTGAATTTGTAAATGTCAGGGTTGGATATGATGGACACGTTGAAACCAATAATTCAAAAACCGCTTTTGGCGAAGCAGTAGTAGGTCAATTAACACCAGTTTTACAGAAAATCTTTCCATATACCATTAATACTAGGATATGGACAAAAACAGAAACAAAAGCAACTGTGTCATTTTTGGATAATATGGCTGAATTAAAAACTCAAGCGAATGCAACGGCGTATGCTAGATTGGTAAGTAAAAGGAGAATAAAATATAGAACTGGAACAGGTGTCCTCGCCCGCTTTACTGCTCTATTGACAACGGATGACACAAAAGATTATAATTCATGTATCGGAATAGGAAATGAACTTGTCGATGGATTTTATTTTTACAAAAATCACTTAGGGTTGAATATTGCACAAGTACTTGCAGATATTAAATGAGATGTCGCAAATTATATTGACCAAGCAGACTGGGATGACCCGTGCGATGGAACTTCGGCTATGCCAGACTTAGACTGGAGTAAAGGAAATGTATTTCAATTCAATTTCAGTATCTTGGGTTTGGTGCTATTACTTTTTATATTGAAAATCCCATAACAGGACTATTTCAATTAGTTCATATGATTAAGTATGCGAATGCTAATATTAGTGTAAGTCTGCGAAATAAACATTACCCTTTACAGCAGTAATGAAAAATGATGCAGCGACTGGAATACAAACTCTTAAAACAGCGAGTGCCAGTTTATTCATTGAGGGGTCAAATACTATTAATACCAGCATAACAAACGAAGTGGAAGGAAGTAAAGCATCAAACACAACTGAAAGTCCTATTATTAGTATAAGAAACAAAGTGGTATTTGATGCGGGCGGTGCTAATTTGACAAATTATTCAAATGTTTATCCAACTTTGATAAGTATTACAAATGAAGATACTAAGTCGAATGTTGTCAGAATGGTATTAAATGGAACACTAACTGGAGCAGGTTTTGCAGATGTTGATTCTAAGTATTCAATTGTAGATACTCAAAGGCGAGTGCTATCGCAAACGGAACAACAATTTTTAAACTATATGTAAATAGTGCTTCAACTCAACAAATCAATCTTAGAAGTTATGATATACACCTATCGCCAAGTGATGTATTAACTTTTACACAGAAGTCTGTCTCTGCTGGTGGAGGAGGAAATGTCAATATTATCGCTAACTTCGTAGAAGACCAGTGATATTTACAAAATCCGCACTTTCGCCTTCGACTTTCGTGCGGTTTGCAAACATCGGATTAAAAAATATAAAAAATATTACATCGTAAAACGATGTTTTAGAAATAGACGAAAGTCGCAGACGAAAGTCTAATTTCTAAAATATCAGAGATATTTTTTACCGCATCTTTGTTGTTAAAATAAGGT
Source organism: Paulinella micropora (assembly GCA_019918135.1). Taxonomy (NCBI): domain Eukaryota; phylum Cercozoa; class Imbricatea; order Euglyphida; family Paulinellidae; genus Paulinella; species Paulinella micropora. The sequence goes on from WBZZ01001643.1 coordinate 108,205, forward strand.
TGTTGAATTAAATATTCAAGGTATGGTTTATCAATCTTAGCGACATCTTCAATTTTCATTTTTTTATACTTAGCATATTGAAGAAAAATATCGGTTTCGTGCGGTGCTATCTCTTCACCTTCACAAGTGGCTTCGCCACATTGTGACGCTTCGCTCACATTAGCCTTACCGCCTACGGCGGTAGCATCCGCCGTAATTTCGGTAATTCCTGTCTCTTTCAAATCAGGTGCCTTAAAAGGAGTGCTTGGCTCGTCATTTATTATTTTTTGTATGGCTGCGGTCGAAGGAAGAATGACTTCAACATTGTCGTCATAATGTTGATTTTGTCTATGTTGATTTTGTTTAAAATCAACGTTATCAACATTTGGCTTATATTGTTCATAGAAAGATACAATGTCAGGTTTAGTCCATTTAATTGTTGGCTTTTTGACATCGCCATCAAGGTTCCATTTTTCAATTTCATTTAAGTAGTCCTGTTTGGTGCTTAGGTCAGTCATCTTATATAATATAAATATTAATTTTTTATTACAAATATTTTTTCAATTCTTTCTGATTTCTACACCAAGGTTGGGCGATTAGCCATGTAATATATGGCTTATCAATCTTTGCTATATCTTCAAACTTCTTTCCGCGGTATTTGCCGAATTGAAAAGTGTCTTTTGGTTGAGCATTTCTCTTTTCTTCAATCGTTTTTATTTCGTCGCGGATTACCTTTTGAATATCTTTCAATGTGAAGGTTTCATTTTTTGTTTCAATTGAAAGTTTTTCAAATTTTCACATAGTCTGATGAGGGTAGTCATTGGTCAAAATAGACAGGTAAAAATTTATAAACAAAAAAATTAAATATTAATATCATTAATTTAGGATCGGATATGGAAGCCTTTTGGGATACTATCATTTTCGTTGATAAACTCACTTCCGCACCATCTTGTTTTATTAACAACTTTTACGACATTCTTTTGGTGTTGTATGCTAAAGTGTTCAATGTGTTGCTGTTTGCTGTTTCTGGTTGTATGTATCTTCATCATGAAGTCTCTTGTGTTTGTTAGGCTTTCGCCCTTGTCCATTAATTCATATGAAGTGGGACTTAATTTCTCTAAGTCTAAGCCTTTACCTCTGAAATGGAAGTGTGTTTCCTTATCGTCCTTCTTTACATACTCCAACATATATAACTTAGGTGCTATCCATAAACCTTTTATTATTTTACAATTCTTCCCGAGGTCGTCGTCCATGCCACCGATATTTTTATCGCCAAACATTTTAATTCTTTCAATGTTATTCACATGTGATTGAATGCTGTCAGTATCGGTATAATAATAGTCATTGTCAGGGTTGTTGTCTGGATTAGCCTCTGTGATATACTTATACATAATCCGTCGGCTGTATGCTAATATGAATGCCCCATAATGTGTAGGCTTTGTTATTTTTTCTTCTTTTTCTTATTCGTCTCGTGGAATACCTGATATAAGCCAAAATTCATCATTGAATTTTTCAATATCAGTTATAACATTCTCAGACCAAAACTCCCAATATTCGTGATTTTTAGATATAAATTTGCTTATTGTGTTTATCGGTCTCTGGATGGTTTTGCCGTATAAAACATTCATAAACAACTTAGCCAATAAATATTGTGGAGTTCCTTTCTTTGAGTTTTGCTTCTTCTTGAATAAGTCCAATATATAATCTTTGAATACTGGTTCTGCTTCTTACGTGTAATAGCCACGATTAATTTTTACTTGATAACCCAAATTAATCATATCTTCAATATCAATAGAAGTCAGCCATTGGTCATTCATATCTCTTAACTCCCACTTCAAACAACCTTTGCTATCTCTGTATGGCACTCGCGGATGAAGTAAAGCTTTAGGACATACATAATCAACATTATATATTCCCATTTTTCCTTTCATTTCACCTTCGCACTCCTTGATTTCACCCGTCATAAATAATTCTAACATAGCCTTTGGATAGAGTGAGACGACATCAGCATCAATAAGATAATCAACAATCTCATCAAAACTTATTTCGCCTCTTTTATATTTTTCATATTGCTTAGAAATAAATCCTCTTTTGTTTGGATAAGTCCTCGCTCCATATACCGCTCTTCTGAAATCCTTCTCCTGTTTTAAATTAGGTAGTTGTATCATATACTTTCCGTCTATCTTCTTTTTCCATAGATTGAAAATGAATGAAGAAGTAGAGATAAAAGCGGTTAGGTTTGTTTTATGTTCCTCAAATGTCTGCTTATTTAGTGTGTCGTGAAGTTCTTTAAGTCCCATAACATCTTTCTCTAAGTATGTCAAAAATTCTTTCTTCGTTTCATCATCCATCTCTTCCCATCTTTTCCCCTTGCTATGGTCAAAGTCTCCTTTCAATACATTACAGCCTAATGTTTCAAGGTTCTTTTTTAGGCTTCCCTCTGTGTGCTTACACATATCCCAGAATTTAATGTTCTTGTATTCCATAGAAATAATAGCCCCATTATTTATTAATGGTGTGTCTTTTATCTTTCTTTTGATAAATTCTTTTTGAAGGAAGTAGTGGTCAAATTAACTACCATTAAAGGCATTAACATATAATGTAGCATTAGGATTTCGCTCCTTTAATTTTTCAGCATATTCAAGAATTATATCAAGAAGTTCAGATATACAATTATCACCCGCTACATATTTAAAACCGATATCAGCGATTGTGTAGCCAGCGATATAAGGAGTGTGTAATTCATACGTGTTCGTAAATGTTCAAGGTCATAATGAAATAATTCGTCCTGATTGTTATATTTCATTTTTTTGAAGGAAGTTAATAATGACCTTACCTGTTTATCCTTTTGTCTGAGTTTTGCTTTCGCATATGAAACCCTTTTATTATTACAGGTGTGTTTATTATAATATTCAGTGAAACAATTAGGACACTTATTTTTATTTCTTTTTACAAAACCAAAGTAATGTCCTTTTGCTAAATAACAAAGCACATCCGCAGTAATTATGGGGTCTGTAAAGTTTTTAAAGGTTTGTTTTGAAGATGAGTCTGTCATTTCAAAATATGTTCCTTCAATACAATATTTTTTTTATATTTCAAATCCAACTGAAAAGGTATGCATGAATTGGGCTCTAGATTAAACTCATTTCTGATATCATTACATACTTTTTTATTCAGTTTTGATTTTCCGTTTATTGGTAAATTCAATATATCCTTGAAGACATAGAAGAAGCAGTTATTATGAATTCCTTCTGTTGTTTTATGTTTCTTATCACTTCCTGTTTCATTACATCCGCCCCCGTCCTCTTGGATAATTTCAATATTCATGTATTGAATAATTCGGTCATATCCCTTAGCACTGGCTTCGAGATTTTCTTCATTATAAACATATATAGCACGAAATAAATCGTCTATATCTTTCAACTTAATCGCATTAAAAGTTTTCCATTTGAAAAACTTACTATCATCAGCATCTGTTATATAACCAAACTTAACATGAAGGCTCGCTTCTCCTGTCATACCTTTACTTTTCGCATCCTTTACCGCTCTCATAATTGTTAATTCAATCGCATCCATATCATAGAAGTTAATATCAAGGTCTCTGAATGGGTATGTATAGCCGTTTATCCCTCTGTTCTTTATCGGTCTTAGTTCAACAACCTTATATTCCCTCTGTTTAGTCTCCCGTGTCTTAGTTTCCCTTAAATTCGTCTTAGTCTTTAAGAGTTCTACATTTTTCTTTGTTGGTCTTGGTGGTAATGGTGGCGGCATTATATCAATGGGCATATAAAATATTAGAAAAATATTAAAATTTTTTTACCGCTTTTTATAAATATAAATTGTCTTACCTTTAACATGAAATTCATATATATTAATGTAAAAAATAATTTTCTGTTTTTTGTTTTGTTTTCTTATTTTATTCTCTCGCCGTCTCTTTCGCCTTTATTTCTTCATATTCCTTAAGTTTTCTATTTCGTTCTTTTAATTGCTCCTTCCTCTTTTGATTGATTTCATCCTTATTTCTTCTATAATATGCAAGAGCCTTTTCGGAGTTAGCCTTTCTCTTTTCTTCTGGTGTGAGATATTTCTTATGTCTTCCCATGGTATATATTATTAGTAATATAATTTTACTCTTTAAATAAAAATTAATTATTTTGGTGGTTTTTATAATATCTTTCTATATCATCGTTTCTTCTAATTACCATAGTACAAGGATAACCATTTATTATAACATATTGCTTTTCTGCGAATAAGTCTCTATGTGATTGACTTTTCTCGTGTTCATATTTGCTATATATTCTTATCATCTTACCACAGACACATGTATATGTTTGTTTGCTTCTTTCTTTTCTGTAATTGATTTGCTTTTGTTTAGTCAATTGTTTATAATCAGTATTCTTATTATCTTCTTCATATCTTTCTAATACCTCTCTTTCATAAAATTCTCTTGCTAATCTTTCGGCTTCTTCTTTTGTTCTCTTCTTAGTAATACGAATTACTTTTCTTTTTTGCTCTCCGTTTCTCTTCATCTAATATCAACTTCTTTTTCTTATATACAAATACCTCCTTTCGTAATGTTTCTCTTTGTGCTATTACTCATTGTATATTATGTCAGTATTTAATTATTTAAATGATAATTCAAAAGAAGGCAATTGTTTTCCTTAGTGCTCTGTGGAGGGCTTTTTGGGGGGTTTTCTCTGTTGGTATTTTGGGAACTGCTACCACCCGAGAATGCTTTCCTTAAAAAAAATAATTTTGCTTTACTTTTATTTTTTCTGCTTGACTTTATTTTTATTTAAAAGCGAAATTAAGAGTAAGAAAGATTTCTTTGTTTTGCTTCTTTGTATTGATTGAAATTTTTGATTTTGTTATTTTGCTGTTTTGATGCTTACTATTGATTTGTGGGAAATCAATAGGAAGCCTTAAAACACAATAAGGCGTGAATTTTAGGCATAAAATGATACGTGAATTTTAGGCATAAAATTCACGACGAGATTTTATGTATCTTCTACTACGTATACGCACAAACATATACACACAAACACATACACACTAAGACATACACGTTGCACACAAAAACATGTGCTTAAACACATAGTTAAATACATGTACACACAAAAAAAATTTAAATACAGTGACACATATGTATGTATGTATGTATTACATACATATGTATGTTATGTTATGTTATTTTATGTTATGTTATGTTATGTCATGTTATGTTATGTTATGTTATGTTATGTTATGTTATGTTATGTTATGATATGCTTTCTCTCTCTCTCTCTCTCTCTCACACACACACAAACACACACACACACACACACTCTCCCTCTCTCTCTCTCAGTCTCTCAGTCTCTCTCTCTCTCTCTGTCTCTCTCTCAGTCTCTCTCTCTCTCGCTCTCTCTCTCTCTCTCTCTCGCTCTCTCTCGCTCTCTCTGACTCTCTCTGACTCTCTCTCTCTCTCTCTCGCTTTCTCTCTCTCTCGCTTTCTCTCTCTCTCTCTCTCTCTCTCTCTCTCTCTATCTCTCTCTCTCTCTTTCTCTCTCTCTATCTATCTATCTATCTATCTATCTTTATTTCTCTCTCTCTCTCTCTCTCTCTCTCTCTCTCTCTCTGACTCTCTCTCTCTCTCTCTCTCTCTCTGACTCTCTCTCTCCCTGACTCTCTCTCTCTCTCTCTCTCTCTCTCTGACTCTCTCTCTCTCTCTCTCTCTCTCTTATTGTTATTATTATTATTATTATTATTATTATTATTATTATTATTATTATTATTATTATTATTATTATTATTATTATTATTATTATTATTATTATTATTATTATTATTATTATTATTATTATTATTATTATTATTATTATTATTATTTTGGACACCGTGATAGCCCAGTGGTCAAGTTCTACCATCTGGGCCCTGTCGCCAGTTCGATTCCCGTCGGTGCCACCAGTATTTTCATTGAACATACCGGTCTATTTCTGGACCAGTATTTTCATTGAACATACCGGCCCGTCTGGAAGTGTTGGAACTGCCCTTGCGGGGGTGTCATTAGAGCTTATCGTCAATTCTTCGTACTCCCCTCACGGGTGAGACGATGGAGGCGCATGTGCAGAAATGCATCAGCCATTGACAGAGAAGCACTATTATTATTATTATTATTATTATTATTATTATTATTATTATTATTATTATTATTATTATTATTATTATTATTATTATTATTATTATTATTATTATTAGGGAGTACATAGGCCATCGGTCCTTTCCATGGGCTGATTGGTATAAAGCTCCTAGAGTAATGTTCTATGCCGTCACTTCCTTTATTCCACCGATTGGTGTGGAGACTTTCCTTATGGAATGGAGGACTGGATGCACATGGCCTTTTGGCTCAGCAATTGGCAGGAGATACACTATTATTATTATTATTATTATTATTATTATTATTATTATTATTATTATTATTATTATTATTATTATTATTATTATTATTATTATTATTATTATTATTATTATTATTATTATTATTATTATTATTATTATTATTATTATTATTATTATTATTATTATTATTCTGGAGGGGTGCACAAGATGGCACTCCATGGGAAGAGGAGGTGGTTGGGCCTCTCCCCACGAAGGTGACTGGGGAGGGCGGTCACCGGGATATGCGCAACTCTCAACTGGGCATTTACTCGGTAGGGGTTCGGCCAGGCAGGTTGTGGGGTTGTCTGTTGGATTGTTGGTTGGCTCGTTTTTCTTGGCTGTTGGTTTGGGTCTGGTTTCCTGGTTAGCCCATTTTCGCCGAATTTCCTGCCGAGTAAATGCCTGGGGGCTTCCAGTTCCGGTTTGGTGATCTTGTTGAGGTGAGCATTCGGAGGAAACAGTACCGAGATGGGTTGAAGATAGGATTCACATTGAGCCGAGATGGGGCTGAGTTGACCTGTTCCAACTCGGCTCCATTTCGGCTTCATGTTAATCCTATCTTCATCCTATTTGGGTTTTGTCTCCTCCCTATCTTCGCTTCTTCGGGGTTGCCTAACTGGAACACATGATGAGCGCACGTTGGAGAGGGGCTTCAGTCGGTCCCAATGCCTTGCCAGTGCCTTGCTGCGTTGCAGTGCCTTGCCCCATGCATTCACACCCTCCACCGTTGCATTTCTAACTGAGCAGCTTCGGCTGGGATTACTATACTTGTCTGTAAGACCCTATAGGTACCGCTAGGTTCGCGCCTTCTATACCCACGTGGGGGAAGGAGTTTCAGCGGCACGCCGTCCGATCTGGCTCCACTCGGGGACACCCGTACCTCATGATGTGTATTGTTAGGAGCAGCTGAAAGTCCATAAGGCATGAGAGTAGAGGCGTTGGCGATGCGATGGAGAGTGTGTGTAGTGCGTGAGGCAGGTTCTGGCGACGCTGGGGGTGCTGGCGGGCGCCGAAGGGCACGAAGCGACGCGGCAGCGTCCAGTGACACCGGCGGAAATGCGTGTAGTGTGTGTTGCAGATACCGCCGATGCTATTTGCATGGACGGGCGCTTTCCTCGGCGTAAAGAGGCGCGGCGGTGATGGCCAGCGACATTGGCCGTCTACTACTCTCAATGGATTACAAATACGCGAAGCACGGAGCTACCACTGTGGCCCTTATGGGACAAGGTAGAATCGCCGAAGACCTGGACAATCCCCGTGGGAATGCCTCTTCGACGGGCTCTGGCCCGATGTCCCAGGATGGGAGGATGAGGGCTCGCGTATATGACGGAATTCCTGAACCACGTGGAGAGGCTATCTTAGCTGCGCCTCATCCTTCCTCCCCAAACCTGGCACACGGGTCGGCGCTTCAACATAAGGCGAGCGGCGCTATATGGCAGATGGCACCGCCGCCTCGACGGTACCGGCGGGTAGATCGGTACGACAAGGACGGGCGTAATCTGATTGTCTGGGGGCTCTCAGAACGCGCCAATCTACAGGAGATCGCCTCCAAAATGAGCGGTCTTGGTCTGGTGGTCCCGGTAATGGAGTGGCAAGGCCAGCGAATGTTTCGTCACCTGGAGCTGGTCTACGAGGACGATGACAGCAGGCAGACGGCGTTGCAGCAACTCAAACATCTCAAATTCTTCGGCAGAGGGGTCAATGTGGCCCTTGGGCGCAGGTTCAGGGACAGGGAACGTGTCCGAAGGCTTATTCGCATCCATCTGCGTGGGGAAGCGGCGGTCCGGAAGGAGGAAGCTGCGACGGGATATCGCGTCTTGCCTCTGCATGAAGAATGTGTCGATGATGTGCAGGTGGTGTCTTCGGAATTGGCTGCCGATGCACCTAAGTGTGTGTCTGAGTGTGCTGATGTGCATGTGGTGCCCCTGCATTCGGCGGCCAGTGCAGTGGGGGACCAACCTGCGCAAGCACCTGCAGAGGGGGGCAGCACGAGGGCGGAAGCCAAGCGCGGCCGTCGGGTCCGGAAACGAGCCAAGAAGCATCGCTCCAAGCAGTTCGATACCGGCTTCAAGCTACTCGTCGCGAGTCACAACTGGCAGGGTAAAACGGGATACGACAACGTAGGCACGGCGGAATGGGCATCATTCTACAAGCACGAGGGCTGGCTAGTCATCGGGGCTCAGGAGCACCGCATGGGCAAGAAGCAACTTTCCAAATGCAGCCTGGATGGATTCCGGATTTTTGGAAAACCTGCGGAGGTCAGCGAGAAAAATCGCTGCAAGGGTGGGGTTCTATTCGCGGTGGCTAACTTCCTTGGTCCGTATTGCAACCTGGTGTCAGCCCCCGTCGACCACCGGCAGCAAGTGTGGCTGCGTATCGCCTCGGGTGTTACCGGCGCTCACGATATCTATGTGGGCAACGGCTACTTTCCCCGGGAAACACAGGAAGAAGAGTCGTCAGAGGCGTATGCGGCCTGGCAGGCAGCTATAGCTTTTTTTGGAGCCAAAGGTCTTGTGGTCACGGTGGCGGATGCCAACGCGAAGCTCGGGCCGGCATGCAGCCGAAAAGAGGAGGGCATCGTCGGTCAGCACGGGGAGGTCGATCATAAGGGAGCACCGGTACGTTCGGAGAACGGCAAGAGACTCGCGGCTGTCCTCGTCGCTTCGGGACTGCGAAATCTGAGCGGCTTCTCGTGCCCAGTGGAAGGGTCCTACTGGTGGTCCCGGCGTGAGCAGCGCGGCATGGGCACAGGCAAGCACCTCCTCGATTACATCTGCGCGTCGCCTGGCTTGGCATCTGGAGCAAAGTTCGGAGTATGCGAAGATGATCTTGATACGGACCACAAGGCAGTATGGGCCGAACTGACGTGGAGCGGCCAGCGCCGGCCAAAGCGGGCTGCGAAACCTTACAGGTCCTTTCGTGTTGATAAGCTTATTGGTGCTGGTGTCTCGGGTAATGATCACGCTGCGAAGCAAGCGCTGGATTATCTACGCGACAAGTTCGATGACGTATTCCAGCATTGCCTACAGAAGCTTGGAGTACATCAGCTGCCTGAGCTTGACCTATCGGGTGGTGCCGACAGCCAACGGGTGGTAGATGACGTCACCGAGCGAGTGGCGCAGTCCTTCCGAATGGCGGCGCACCGGGTCCTTGGCTCCAGATGTATACGACCCCGTTTCACCAACAATTGGTTCGACGGGGAGCTAAAGGAGCTCATTCAGCAGCGCCGGGAGGCCTACGCAGCATACAGGAGGGATGAATCGAATGCGGAAGCCCGTCTGAATTGGCTGCGGCTCCGCAAGCAAATTCGGAAGGCAACTCGGGCCAAGAAGTCCGCCTCCTTCAAGCAAGTGCAGGAAGAAGCGGTCAAATGTCAACGCGAGCAATCCTCAAAGCGCTTTTGGCTACTCGCGAAGCGGCTTGGCGGGGCACGCAGAACGAAGGTCTCCGCGCCGGTGCAAAGGGAGGATGGCTCACTGGCGTGTACGCTGCCGGAAAAGGTCGCTCGGTGGGAGGAATTTCGGAAGAATTCGGTGAAGCCACGGGAAAATCCGGCAAGTGCGGCTGTTGTGGTGGAGTGCTGTGCAGAAGCAGGCTCGTTGGAGTGGGAGGAAGCCGAAGCTAAGCGGCAGTTCCACTGGAACGATCGCTTCAGAGATGAGGTGGCCCGGGCTATGAAGGAGCACGAAGTAGGTGAAGACACTTGCGAAGAGCTGGACAAGCCGTTCACGCAAGAGGAGGTCCTTGCAAGGCAACGTGCCCTGAATAACCACAAAGCTTGTGGCGAGGACAAAGTGAAGAACGAGATGCTCAAGTATGGCGGCGCCTACATCAATGGCTACTTAACGCAGTACTTCAACTGGATTCGAGAAGCCGAGAGGACTCCAAAAGCTTGGGGCAAGGGAATCATCGTCAATATCCCCAAGGGTGGGGATCCTACGGATCCTGACAACTGGAGGGATATCTCGATTATTAGTTGCCTTGGTAAGCTGTATCTGTCCTTATTAGCTACTCGTCTAACGCTCTTCGTGGATGGCCCGGATAAGCTACGTCCAGAGCAGGGAGGCTTCCGCCCGGGGCGTCGCACTACGGATCAGGTCTTTACCCTTTGGCAGAGGTTGAAGGGGCGTCAGCAGCAGAAGCGGGAGTCGTATGTCCTGTTCGTCGATCTACGCAAGGCTTTCCCGTCTGTTTGGAGAGATGGCCTATTTGAGAGGCTCTGGAAGCTGGGTGTAAGGGGCAAGTTCTGGCGCACGCTACGCAGGTGCTACGAGCAGACTTCGTCGCAAGTGCTAGTTGATGGAGCACTCACCCCCGAAGTACTGGAGGGTGTAGGCGTCCAACAGGGGTCCCCTCTCTCTCCCACACTCTTCAACGTCTTTATGGATGAGCTGTGTGATCGGCTGGCGAGTGCCCTCAAGATCACGGATGTGAAGCGGCTGAACGACATCAAGGCACTTCTATACGCGGACGACGTGGCCCTCATCGCTCACAGTCGCACCGAGCTCCAGAAGATGGTCAATGTTGTGGCCAAGTTCGCGGAAGATTACCGGCTGGAAGTCAACTTGAAGCCCGGCAAGACGGAAATCATGCCCGTTTACACGTCGAGCAAGGCGAAACGACCAAGTATCAGGGAGCGAGGTGAGCCCGTGGTGTGGTTTCGCGGCCAGAAGCTTTGTGTCACCAGTCAGTACAAGTACCTGGGAGTGGTTATCACCGACGACCTGAAGTGGAAGGAGCAGGCCCTGCGGGCTACGCGTGTCACTGAAGTCGCCACCGCAGGTTGGTACTCTTTGTGGTGTGCAGGTGAGATACAAGCTAGGTATCGTCTCATGTGCTGGAATCAACTTGTGGGGGCCAAGCTGAAGTACGCCTTCGATGTCTGGCGTGCCCCCGTATCGCAGCTCACCAAGCTGGAGGCTGCAATGCTGCGCCCCATGAGGATGATTCTCGGCATCAGCCCTAAGACAAGCAAGTGGATTACACTCTTTCTGGCGCGCTCTTTGAGTGCGGAGCGTTTGCGGCGGGCGGCGCAACTGAAGTTCTATGGACGGCTGCGTGTTCTACCGGAGAAGCGATTTCCTGTCATCGCATCTCAAGTCAAATCCGACTGGACTGCGGAGGCCGAAGGCGCTATCAGGGACTCAATGGATCTACAACAAGGGCTTCAGGAGCTCCTAAATAGCTCAGAGAAGGACCTCGAGGGTTGGTGTTCGACAGTGGACAAGTGGGCCCTTCAGCAGGACGTCAAGATGGTGCAGCAACTGATGTGGGACAAGCGAGAGGCAGGCAGCGATCTTACTGATGGCCTGCGAGTCATCCTAAGACAAGTCTTTGGAACTAAGGAGTTCCCAAGATGGGTAGCCCTTGATGATGCGCATTATAATCTGCTTCGGAGAAGGT
>WBZZ01001643.1:125000-130000 GCA_019918135.1 Paulinella micropora
GCTTTTTAAAATGATTCGCATTGTTTTATTCAGTTAAAATGTTTCATTTTGAAAGAAAACAAAAGCAAGAACAGTAATATTAATATTAGATAGGATCTGTCATTGTCTGTCCATGTTAATTAATCACTGAGCTACTAGTGCTTCACATTCAGAACCGGTGCCACCCGCAAACTTGAAAATTTTTAATTTAAATTTGAATTTGAATTGCAATTTGAGTTAATATCATATGTAGGTTCTCCTATGGGCGAGTGGTCGTTAGCATAATAAACATAGATCCGTTAAGCTTTATCATATGAAAATTGTACATTTCAAAACTATAAGTAAAAACATTTAATTTAATGAAAGAATCATTGAAAAATAGTAAAAACTGACTTCAAAGCAATCGATTTCCCGTCGCTCACCACTTTTTCCCAACTAATTTGCGCCACCCTGACCAGGAAAAATTGGCCACCCTGCCACCTCAAAAAATGGTGGCTTGTGATGACCGAAAATCAGAGTCAGTTTTCATATGTTCCCTGTATGCTCTTCAAATAAATTCTTATATAATATCTTTCTATGTATGCTTATAATTAAACGTACAAAGTTTTTTTACAAAGGTAACCTTAAGCCTGCAAACAAACCGGCCAAAATCAGCAAAAGTAGGGCGTAAGGCCCTCACTCAGAATTTTTTTTATTAAAATACAACGCCGGCACAAGTACAGAAAGTGAAGGAAATCAAAGAGACTATTTAATAAAAACATTTTGTGCAGAAAGTGCAGAAAAAAAATTGAAAATCTGTAAAGATCTCACCCACGATTTTTTAGCCTGTCTGGAGCCAAGAAGCGATCACCAACAGCACAGTTACAGAGAAAGGAGCAGGAGTTGAACATATACAAAACAAAGACCATGTGATTGTGAATAGATTCAGCACATTACATTCCAAGAAAAGCACACACTATACATACATGAGGGATACAGGACAGGTGCAAAAAAGTGCTTCAGGGAAGAAAGAACAACACATGTTGCAGATAAGTTAACAACACGCCGTTTTGTAGACAGCATGGACACAGCATTTGGAAAGACTGTACAAGACCACGGGACGTGAAAATATGCATGAGAAATACACACACACAAAAAAAAAAACACAAAACCCTCTCTAAACATGACTTTTACCAATCTCGACCCCGCAAAAACCGTCAAATAAAAAAAAATGAGTGCGGCCTTCACTTCAAAGGCTACGTATGTCGATAGGCCTGTTTGGTCAAATATTTTTTGGAAATTTTGCTGGTTTCCTCTCCGGGAATTGGCTTGGTCTTGTCAAATATTGCCACAGAAATTCACGGGCCGGCGCCACCAAAATCATGTAGGAGGTCAAGTGCATCGCAGCAGGTAAATGTTCAAACCACATCGTTTTAAGCAAAACCAAGCATGACACAAATGTTTTTTTTAGAAAAAAGGATTAGCTCTGTTGTTGAAATCCTTATTGTCGACTCCAATTTTCACTTTTCAGGACATAGCAAGTATGGTGTTTTTAACTGAAAAATGCTGTTTGCAAAACCCACTCTGCACTCATTTTTATGCACAAGTGCATAACTGAATTAAAATACTATGTTGAGCAATCCTGCCAAAGGGTTTTTGCAGAGAAGTACGGTACAAAACAAAAACTAGGAAAATATAGTTCGAAAATTAGTTTGTCAAAATTCAGAACATACTCTGGAACACAGCAATACCTTTAATACACTGAAAGACTAAACCTCAGACTACCTATTCCCAATAAAAACATTGAATTCTGTGCAAACAGCACTTCAAAATCTTGAATATTGAATGAGTTTACCTGCTGCGAAGTTGATGGGGGCTCTAACGACCACTAGAACCTACATATGTAGTATTAATTTTGAATTAAATAAATTGAAGTACATACGTTTTAGTGTAAAACAACATATATAAAAACAGAGAGAAACTAAACTCCATCAAGTTAGAACCACTCAGCAAAGAAAGGCCACGGTGACTGCAAAATCGTTTAAAAAAAACTGCTGTAACGGCGGAGTGGAAATTCAAATTTTTTAATTTTTTAAAAAGATATGAATTCAGTGAGGTGAAATCTTTTGTTTTTATCATTACGGGCGACATTCAAATTGGCCGACAGAAGCTTAAAGTTTTAATTATAAAAAGTTAAACTTATATAAAAAGTTAAATCTGTATAAAAAGTATGAACTTATATAAAAAGTTCAACTTAAATAAAAAGTTAGATTTCTATTGAAAGTTGAACGTGCGTAAGATAGTTAAATCTATATAAAACACATAAATTTTTATCTATTTTATACAGATTGAACTATTGCTGTTGACATTCAAGACTTAAAAATTGTTAAATTTCGGATTTTGGGTCAGATTTCGGATTTTGGTTGGAATTTCTAATTTGTGACAAAAATTTAAATTTCTCAAATTAACGGCTATATGCGTCCGCAAAAAACGGAAATTTTTGCAAAATATTACCGTTAAATCGAATAACTAGAATTTTTCACACAAAATCGAAAAAATGACACAAAATCGAAATTCCAATCAAAATCTAAAAAGCCACAATTTTTTTCTCTTGAATGTCGACAGCAGTATTTTATACAGTTCGAACTATTTATACAGTTCAAACTATTTTATACACTGTCTGTATAAAACAGATAATAAATATTTATCTATTAATATTTTACATCAGTCAAACTTTTTATTCAGTTCGAACTATTTTATAATATACAGTGCTAGCTTAATATACCGGTTGACATTATTAATAAATATTAATATTAATATTAATATTATTAATAATATTACTGTTAGTAATATTAATATATTAATAATATTAATAATATTAATATTAATACAAGTTATTAATGTTAATAATAACGACGACTTGACTATTTGATTTCTATTAATATCGTAACATTAATATTAATATTATTAATAATGATATGATTAGCCGGTAATTTTAATAAATTCTACTCAAGTTTCATTTTACCCATTGAACCTCTTGCATAATGGGAATATATTATATCCAGTTGATCAAGCACTTTTTTGATTGCTCATTTTACCCATTGACCCTCTTGCATAATGGGAATATCCAGTTGATCAAGCACTTTTTTGATTGCTTCCTGATCTGACTTGGAAATTTTGCCAGCCGCCGTCATTTCAATTGCAAAGACCCTGCACTCCGACCACATGTACACAACCGGCATCTGCCCCCCCGCACTCCCCTTAGGCCCAGTAATAGCAAACCTCCGCGTGCCGTCCCTTTTACTTTGCCGCGCCACACCGTACTTTCCAGTGAGTGTGTTGTTGTCGTCGGTGCCAAACATAGTCAGCAGTACCATCTTGATGCCATCATCTAGGTACGCACTCACCACCCTGCCCAAGTTCCAAGCGCAAATTGCCCCTCCATCCTTTCCTTCAGCCCCGCGCGCCAGTAGTTCCGCCACCTCATCCTTTCCTTCAGCTTCTATTGCCGCGACAAAACTGCCTTTCTGTGGCGGCCAGCCTTCGTCATCGGAATCTTCAGACTCCTGGGACCCCGGAACTTCAGACTCAGCAGAAGCGTGCTGTGACGACGAGCCAACTTCATCTGAGACTGCAGACTCGTGGGACCCCGAAACTTCAGACCCAGCAGAAGCGTGCTGTGGCGGCGAGCCAACTTCATCTGACACTGCAGACTCGTGGGACCCCGAAACTTCAGACTCAGCGGAAGGATTAGCCGGGCTCACTGCGGCGGGAGACTGGGTCGAATAGCTGCAGGAAGAGCTGGACACAGACGTAGACTTGTGGGAACCCGAAACTTCAGACTCAGCGGAAGGGATCTCCGTGTTCACTGCGGCGGGAGACTGGGACGAATAGCTGGACACGGACGCTGTCGCTTCTGCCAACTCCTCGGTCACGCTGGCGTAGCTCGCACTTGCCACGTCCTCGACCTCCTCGGTCACGCTGGGTAAACCCGGAGTTGCCACACCCTCGACCCTCTGCCAGCAACAGACAAGAAATGGTTTCTTTGCCGCTATGGAGACAGAAGCAAGAAGAGACAACCAGTGCGACCTTTTGTGTAGCAGTTGAAGGAACTTGCGCTGCCACTGCCTCGACTCTCTGCAGCAACACAGAAACAAAACAAACGTGACGCAAGAGGGAAAAAGCAAGAGACCTTGACAATTGGAGGTTGCAGCCGCTTAATAACTGACTCCATCATTTTTGACCTCCTCTCTGCACTACGTAGTGCTGCAAGAGTCTCCCCTGCGGACGTCTGTGGCTGCATTTTTTGATCATTCCGTGCACTCTCTACCTCTCGTATCGAAGCAGCAACTGCCCACGCTAAATCCTTGTCCACCCCCGGCTGCAATTCTCCCTTTCTTGCTTTTGCTGCCAGATCCTCGACTTCGGCTTTTTCATACTCCTCGTCGGTTTGCGCAATTAGTGTCGCTGCCGGGATGTCCGGCTCGGACTTGCCGCTTGATGTGGGTCGAGGACTCCAATCGTCAAAGTCGGCGGCTAATCACTCTTCCGATGGCTCCTCCACTTCCACTTCCTCTGGCTCCTCCACGTCCATTTCCTCTGGCTCCTCCACTCCCACTTCCTCTGGCTCCTCGTCGCTACTGCGACTCTCAGACAATGCAGTCTGCTCTGCCGTCAAGTCGACCATCTTGCTGCACGGTTTCCAATGCATTGTTTCATGCTTGTACATGAAGGAAGTCCAGAAGGAAGTTCCGGCCTTGTCACTTTTGCACCACAGGCAGTTCGGCTTCCTGTTCTGACTGCAACACTCTGTCCACCACTGCTCCAGGCAACGCCGGTGAAAAGTGGAACCACAACACTTCGTCTGCGCTGACCTGTCTTGCGGTTTCCTTACCTCCTTCCACAACAAATCGTCGATATCATCTTGGCAAATCTTGCACTGAACATCCGGTGCACTCACAGACAAGGAAGGGAAGCTTGCAGACGGCGATTGGGAAAGCCCAATTGGAGACGAAGACTGGGAAGGCCCGATTGGAGACGAA
>WBZZ01001643.1:135000-137500 GCA_019918135.1 Paulinella micropora
CACTGCATCTCCTGAATCTATTAAATACATTTCAAGTTAATATTAATAACATTATTGCAATTTTCTATTTATAGTGTCATGAACATTAGTAATGTATTTTAATATTAACAACAATCCGGGTCGAACTAGAAATTAATAAGTTAATTCACGTTCAACTATTTATATACGTCTAACTGTTTATATGCATCGAAGTATTTATATACTGCAAACTATTTATATAGGTTTTTTTTTTCAATGCACTGTATAAATAGTTCGATGCTTTCTGGATAGTTGGGAGTGTATGTTTTGTATTTGTATAAATAGTTCGATTCTTTCCGTATAGTTGGACGTATATATACACTTAAACGTGCGTAAACGTCTAACTTTTTATACAAATTTAACTTTTTATATAAATTTAAGTTTTTATACAAGTTTAACTTTTTATATAGATTTAACTTTTTATATTAAAGTTCAGTGGACAATTTGAATGTCGCCAGTAATAAAACAATATTAATGTATACATTGTATAACCATGAAGTTTCAAACGTGTGCCACCGACTTTCATATTTCAACTTGCATGCGGTTAACTCAAGTTCCACTTATCCTGTCACTGAACCGTGCCCAGACCTACGACAAGACAATAATTTATTTTTGTTAGTTTTAATTGTCTTATCATAATTATATCGACATCGTTGTTCAAATTCAACTAATAGAAAATTTTAAGAACGTGACGACTGTTACAGTGACTCAATATTTAATAATATAACAACTATCTAACGACTTGTTCAATGTGGAATACCTGACGTAGAAGGCATATTCCTCATTCTACAAGTCGTTAGATAGTTGTTATATTATTAAATATTGAGTCACTGTAACACTGTCACGACTCAATTTCCTGACCAAAAATTTCAAAACTAAGGCTAGTCTTGGAGTTCAATACTGATAACTGTCAAGTTAATTAATAAATATTAATATTATCTTATTTTAATAAATTAATGTTTATGGTATTTAATGATTTATCAATTTGACACTTCCATCTAACTTAATATTTGGTTGCGATCGGTGACCCACCAAACTTTACCTTGCTCAAGGTAAAATTTTTCCGAATAATATGTTTTAGGACAAAAACCTAAAGCAATTACTGGACATTTATCGCTTGGGGCCAATACTTGCACCGTGATGGTGATCTTCAATGACTAGAACATTTTCTCAGTCAAAAAATTACCCGCACTAACTTTTCGTATTTTTGGCATTTCCCTGTTCAGGACAAACGCCTACCGCAATTACTGGGCATTTATCGCTTAGGCCTAATACTTGCACTGTGACGGTGGTCTTCAATGACTAGAACATGTTGATAGTCGAAAAATTACAAGACTAACTTTTTGTACTTTTTGGCATTTCCCTGTTCAGGACAAAAGCCTAACACAATTACTGTGCATTTATTGCTTAGGCCCAATATTTGCATGGTGGCAGTGGTCTGCAATAACTACAACATGTTTGTAGTCGAAAATGTGCCAACACTAACTTTTCGTACTTTTTGACATTACCCTGTTCAGGACAAAAGCCTAACGAAATTACTGCTCGTTTTGCCCTTGCAGCCTAAACATGCATAACATGCATAACATTCACAACATTCATACAGTCAAAATATTAACAACTTGTGTCTACTTTAGATACTTTTCGGCATTTCCTTGTTCAGCACTATCGCCTGACATACTGTTACACATACTTAATATGTTTCCAGCAATCTACAAAGCATACATGCACTACCCACAAGTTGTTGCAAGTAATGATGCTGAAACCTTCATGTCCAGGGTTGACATGTACAAGTTTGGAGCTACAGTCTTTGCTTTTGGCTTAATGTTTCCTCATAACTCTACCGGCGGTCCAAGACTTCCTTGGCTTAAATTTGCCTTGGCTCAAAATTTTTCCCAATATACCGGCCTGTCCAAAACTTGTTTGGCTCAAACTTTGCCTTTTTGCCACAAAACGAACGTTGAAATTTCTGCTTCCTATTTCGATTTTGTCCAGTTTTTCTTACTCTCCAGCTCTTATCAGATCATATCAGATATTTCCAGTTGTGAAACCTTCGAAGGATTCCATTTCGTACTGAACAACTAATAGTAGCTTGGGTCTAACTGTTTTACTTATCATTTTATTGTGGTTCCCTTCTTCAAGTATGAAATGAATTAGTAATGCGTGTGCTATATTCATAAATTTCTTTGCATTTGTAGGCGCAGATCATTAGGTAAAATGTGCTATTTTAACATACCCCTGTGTCAACCCAGACACAATAAGAGGCCGTTAATATTAATAACCCTCTTAATCGGGTAACGATAATAATACTCCTAGTAACCGTTATACTTTTTAGACCGGAATATATTCTCGTTAGGCCGGACCACGGAAATTGGCTTGTGTTGGCCTTGGTTGTTGTTGGCTCCGCTTAGCCTAGTCTCCCACATTTTCCACCATCTTTGATACTTATTTATATATTAATAACTGAGAGCAGAGGATGAGGTTA
>WBZZ01001643.1:142500-160000 GCA_019918135.1 Paulinella micropora
ACATACATACATACATAATTAAAACACATACAACATACATACATTATGCACGCATAAATACATGCATAGATACATACATGCATAGATACATACATACATACATACATACATACATACATACATACATACATATATACATACAAACATCCATCCATCCATCCATACATACATACATACATACATGCAGACAGACATATTTGGTCTGTATCGAAGATGGAAGACTAGACACTTATCCCTACAAGTGACAAGTATTTTATTAAAACACTGTTTGTGTAAAAAAAACTAGACACTGAGCAAGGGGAGAAGTAAGTACTCTACGAGTCCACCTTTACCACTTCACTTCTAACACTTAGGCTTCCCACTTATCCCTGCTAGTGGCAAGTATTCTATTGTCATATATAATAAAAGTTGAACAGCGCCAGAAAAAAGTAAGCCTCGGAACTTGCCACTCAGAAAAAGTCAGGAAAAATTTTTACATGTTGATTACATATGGACTCAGTCACGCCAATGAATTGAGTATTAATACATTTCTGTTACATCTGTGGACATCACCACCCGAATTATCAGATAACTTGAAACTTATTTATAGATTTCGTTTGGCCGGACACGTCTGAAATGCTAATTTTATCCTGAAATGTTTGCATTCTTTCTTATTCTAGCTGCAGGAGAACTGACTCATAACATGTTTTTTGACTTTCCCATCTTTTCTAAAAATTTAAATTTTGATATGTAATTGATTTTTTTTTAAATTTTTTTTTTACGCAGTTGAAGACTGGCGGTTTTATATAATAAAATATTTGCCACTTGTAGGCACTGACTTCCGATAAGTGGGAAGTTGAAGAGATAAAATGGAAGCACTGGCAGTATCAAAGAGATATTAATACAAAAGAGATAAAAATGAATCGTAAAAAAAAAGCAATCACAGTTTAAGATCATGCAGAAACCCGATGCAGTTTAGCGTAATGCAGAGGACCTATATATGTAATCAATATGTAATCTACATGTAAAAACTTTTCCTAAATTTTTCTTTAATGTGGCAATCTAGTTCACGGGGAGTGCCACAAAATGTGGTTGCAAAAAATTTAGGTGTTTTGCGGCTGCTAGCCGTGCACCTGGCTGCGTCAGTAGTTGTGACATTCTGTACTAAAAAAAAGGTGGAGTGTGAAATGCATCACACCAAACGCCAGAATGTTCTAGATACATTCATTACGTCTACAACCGAACCCCCCACTTCCCCCCTCTAAAAATTTTACACTAACTGTCCACAAGAGCAATGAGACCGTGACACTGGCTAAAATCTCAGCTCTGAGCAGCCTTCAGCCAGGGTCGAACTCTGAGTTTACGACTCAACCCGAAGTCAACTTTTCAGTTATTTCCTTGCAAGCGTTAGTGTAAGTGTTGGTGGACACTCTAAGTGTTTCCACAAAAGGGAATGTGCAGGCGCAAGTGTCTGTACTGTGCCCAAGCTTGGGCTGTTAAGAAAATGTTTAGTGGCAAGAGGGAATGGTTAATAATATCTGCACCAAAGGCATGGAGTCGGACGCTGTATCATGCATGTACACTTGGTCCACCCGACGTAGTCCCGGGTGCAGCAGTGGAAGTGGGAATTAATATCTGCACCAAGGGCATGGACAGCGGATCATGTACAGAGCAAGTTTGGGGCGGGAGGGAGCAAGTCTGGGTAAGGTACACGGTAAACAGAGTGAATAGGACTTCAATTTAAGTGCCCACCTCGACCTCAGCCTTGAAATTTCGTCGTGGGTGTTACGTTTGGTTGGAAAATGTCAGGAAGAAGTAGTGGTGAAAGTTTGGAGCGGGAAGGAGCAAGTCTGGACGAACTGCGCTGGAAACAGGGTGTAGCTGACCTCGACCTAAGGGTTCACGTAGACCTAAGTCACGAAATTTCGTCGTGGGTGTTACGTTTGGTGGGAAGTGTGGGGAAGAATGTGTGGTGAAAGTCTGGAGCGGGAGGGAGCAAGTCTGGGTAAGGTGCACGCTAAAAAGGGTGCAGCCGACCTCGACCTAAGTGCACATCAAGACCTAAGTCACGAAATTTCGTCTTGGGTGTTTCCAGGAGAGTGTGTTTGTAAAGCGGGCAGTGAAAGTTTGAGGCTGGAAGATGCGGGTTGGGCTGGGATATGTTGGAAACCAGTGTTTTTCTACCTGTACCTGAGAGGCTACCTCGACCTAAGGCGGGGCGGCGTGAGGGAGAGGCAGTGTTGGCGAGGAGAGAGCGTTTGTGAAGCGGGCAGTGAAGGTTGGAGGCTGGAAGGTGCGGGTTGGGCTGGGATATATTGGAAACCAGTGTTTTTCTACCTGTACATGAGAGGTTACCTCGACCTAAGGCGGGCGGCTTGAGGGAGAGGTAGTGTTGGTGAGGAGAGAGCGTTTGTGAGGAGAGAGCGTTTGTGAAGAGGGCAGTGAAGGTTGGAGGCTGGAAGGTGAGGGTTGGGCTGGGATATGTTGGAAACCAGTGTTTTTCTACCTGTACCTGAGAGGCCACCTCGACCTAAGGCGGGGCGGCGTGAGGGAGAGGCAGCGTTGGTGAGGAGAGTGTGTTTGTAAAGCGGGCAGTGAAGGTTGGAGGCTGGAAGGTGCGGGTTGGGATGGTATAATATTGTTGAAAACCAGTGTTTTTCTACCTGTACATGAGAGGTTACCTCGACCTAAGGCGGGGCGGCGTGAGGGAGAGGCAGTGTTGGTGAGGAGAGTGTGTTTGTGAAGCGGGCAGTGAAGATTTGATGCTGGAAGGTGCGGGTTGGGCTTGGTCCCTGATAATATTGTTGAAAACAGGTGGTTTTCTACCTGTACCTGAGAGGCCACCTCGACCTAAGGCGGGCGGCGTGAGGGAGAGGAAGTGTTGGCGAGGAGAGTGTGTTTGCGAATGTGTGTGTTTGTGTGTACGTGTATGTGTATGTGTTGTGTGTGTTTGTGTGTATGTGTTGTGTGTGTTTGTGTGTATGTGTTGTGTATGTGTTGTGTATGTTTGTGTGTATGTGTTGTGTGCGTGTGTGTGCGTGTGTGTTGTGAGTGTATATATGTCTGTGTGTGTATGTGTAGGTGTGTGTGTTTGGAGTGTGTTTGTACAACAAAAAAAAAGGGGGGGGGAAGGGGGAAGGGGGCGGGGTGGTAAAAAGGAAAAAAAATCAGAAATGAATTAGAAAAAAAAAGAAAGTATAGCAAACAAAGAAGAAAAAAAAAAAGTAAAAAGTGTATATCCAAAAAAGTATATGTGTATATAAAAAACTTCATTTTTTTCTTAAAATTTTTGTTGTCTTTTTTTCTTTTGTTTTTTATTTAGTTTAAAACGAAAAAATAAATCAATAAATACAAAAAATATACCAAAAAAAAACAGAAAAAAAGGAAAAAAAAGGAAGAAAACTGTAAGTGGTGTCCTTATTAATTAAGAAATAGCAGAAACTAGTAGGTTGGAGGCAGGAAGGTGGAGGCTGGGCTGGGGTAAGCTGGAAACAGGTGTTTTTCCACCTGTACCGGAGAAGCTACCTGTGCCTAAGGAGGGGTGGTGTGAGGGAGGGGCGGGGTTGGTGAGGAGAGTGTGTTTGTGAAGTGGGCAGTGTAGGTTGGAGGCAGGAAGGTGGAGGTTGGGCTGGGGTAAGGTAGAAACATGTGTTTTTCTACCTGTACCGGAGAGGCTACCTGTACCTAAGGCGGGGCGGCGTGAGGGACGGGCGGGGTTGGTGAGGAGAGTGTGTTTGTGAAGCGGGCAGTGTAGGTTGGAGGCAGGAAGGTGGAGGTTGGGCTGGGGTAAGCTGGGCTGGGGTAAGCTGGAAACCGGTGTTTTTCTACCTGTACCGGAGAGGCTACCTGTACCTAAGGCGGGGCGGCGTGAGGGAGGGGCGGGGTTGGTGAGGAGAGTGTGTTTGTGAAGTGGGCAGTGTAGGTTGGAAG
Organism: Paulinella micropora; assembly: GCA_019918135.1. Classification (NCBI taxonomy): domain Eukaryota; phylum Cercozoa; class Imbricatea; order Euglyphida; family Paulinellidae; genus Paulinella; species Paulinella micropora. The sequence continues at coordinate 146,410 of WBZZ01001643.1, forward strand.
CAGGAAGGTGGAGGTTGGGCTGGGGTAAGTTGGGCTGGGGTAAGCTGGAAACCGGTGTTTTTCTACCTGTACCGGAGAGGTTACCTGCACCTAAAGAGGGGCGGCGTGAGGGAGGGGCGGGGTTGGTGAGGAGAGTGTGTTTGTGAAGTGGGCAGTGTAGTTTGGAGGCAGGAATGGGCTGGGGTAAGCTGGAAACCAGGTGGGTACCTACCTGAGAGCCCACCTGGACCTAAGCAACAAAAATTTTGGTTGAAAACTTTTTTGTAGAGAATTTGATTTCAATGTGTTTAGTGAAAACCTGGGCAAAAATGATCTGATTTGACTGAGATATGTTGAAAACAAGTTTTTGGAGGTTTTTGAATTCGGGACTTTGAAAATTTTTTGAATTTAGGGGCATTTTTGAATTCGGACATAACACAGAGATGGAAGGTGAAGGTGGAAGTGGAGGAGACGACACACCACCCAGTCCAACTGATGAGGACAAGAAGAAGGAATTGTCAACAGCAGGAATTACCAAGGATGCCAAGATTTGTTCTAATTACACAGGAGTGATTCGAGCAAAAAATCCTTTGGCTTCAAGTTATGTCTGCGACATTTTGTAGTTGCGCTTGAAAGCCTGTTGCAGTGTATGAAGGATGAACACAAGGATGCCTCAGACAGGGATACATTGTAACTGAAGATCAAGGTGTAACAAGAGGAGCATCGTTCTGGGAGTGCTCGTTACGGGAAAGGCCTCGTCGAATCTCCAAAGAGAGACAGGGATTCAGATGCTGCAAGCTAGTCGAAGCGAACCAAAACGTAGGGATGTATATGGAAAAAGTGAAGGGTCACGGATTTTAATAAAAATAGCATGATCAGTAACCTTTTGGTACCACATGATAATTTACAAAATATGATGATCAGATGTGAAGCCTGTGGTGAACACGGTGCATTTGAAAAAAGCGAAACTGGTAAAAATTGAGTAAAAAAAAGAGGGTGATGAGTTTGAACAAGACTGGAGAAGAGAAATTGCATGCCCTCGTAAGGGGATGAACTGAATCAGTTAGCTCAGTAGTCAGACCAATGTGTCCAACCAGTGGAGAGCGGATATGTAACTCTGTTCCGAGACGCACGGGGCAGCTGGGTCCAAGTAAGAGGAAAAATACATTCAGAGGTGGTCGGAGGAAGCCAGCAAACGCGATGGAAACAGAGAGCTGCTGGCGGATGAACTAGTTCTGCACACTCTCATGATATGTGTGTACATGAATATGTAAATGGTTGCACAAAGGAAGCCAGGCTTGGGGTGAAAGCAGTCGTGAAGCAAATGGGAGTCCTGTTTTCGATAGAGCAAACTTAGAGTGGCTCAGGAGCTTGGAGAAGGTGTGCAGGGAGGAAACAAACAAGAGGGAAAAGGTCCACAGGATATATGCATCACGCGGTTGCTGTTGGCTGCTCAACCAGCAGGTTTTCTGGTGCTTGGGAACCAAGTTGGTGGGCAGGTGGAAAAAGCTGTCGTCACGAATGTAACCCGGCCGCCCAGCGAGGAAAAAATGCATTCAGCCACGTATTTTTGCCATGGTTTTGTCACAGATGTGAATGTTTTCGCCAACTCCGTTCTCAAGCCAACTCCTCTAGCAGGGAGGCGAGTTAAGCGTGAGCAATGCGAAACGATACCGCAGTTTCGTCCTGGGAAATACGGTACTGGTTAGGAGTAGTATAGGGGGCCACTTCGTCACACTTTTTCAAGACATACCACCCCACCACAGAGACACACACCGTTCGGCCCGCGGGGACAAAATGGCAATTGAAACCGTTACATTTTAATATTTTAAATTAAAGTCATAAATATAGAGACACATACAGGATGACAAACGACGACACGGAAAAAAATGTAGGGGTAAACCCCTACAACCCCAACGAAGGGGGCGCGGGGGGCAAAGCCCCCCGTAGATTTACTATTTCAAAAGGATGCATTATGATAAAGAATAATGAAAAGAGGCCGATGGTAAAAGTTCAATGGAGAGAAGGAGGTAAAACGATGTTTAAGAGTTTTAGTATTGGAAAACGAAGAACACAAGAACAAGCAATGGAAGAAGCAAAGAAATATCACGAGGAAAAGTCAAACAAAAGTATGATGAATGGAAAGTTAATTATGATAAGGAAACAAAAGAAATCAAAAAAGAAAAGAAAAGGAGTTGGAAGAAGACTCCTTTCAAGTGTGAATGCGGAGTTGAAATAAATAGGAGTAGCAAAGCAAGACATATGAAATCAAACATACACAGTAGGGGTAAACCCCTACAACCCCACAGTGGGGTTTGAAAGGGGCAGAGCCCCTTTCAGCCAGCACCGCCCGCCCCGCCCTAATTTCCATCTAAACATTGGGCCCCCCGTATATATAGACACGGGGAGCACACGGCGGACCACGGCGGGGCAGACGATTGAGATAATTATTTAATTTCCAAAAAAATTTTGTTAACCAATATATATACAAGTTTGTTTGAACAAACAAACCGATTTTCTCAAAGAAAATCTATGGAGACACACACTTACAACGGTAAGACATATAGGTTGGACAAATTTAGGGAACAAAAAATTAATTATGAAATCAAAAGGGTCAGGGGTCAAGATGTGCTGTATATAATACCGAAGACGAGAAAGTATAAGGTGGATACAACAACGGCCCAAAATTACTTGAACAGAGTAAGAGGTGCTGTTTACTTTGAGCATCATACAATTCCAGTAGCACCACCATTACCTCCTCAGTTTGAGGCGAAAGTGTTTGAAGCGAAAGTGAGAGAAAGAAAAGAAAGGGTGAAAGACCTAATGCGATACGGAAACTACGAAATCAAACACGTTGACAGAAAAAAACACATTCTAGGTATTAATGAAAGCCAGTATTGGGTTAGGATTAGAGGCAACTTTAATTCATTCAGTATGGAAGATGTAGTAAAGTTTATTGAGATAATACTGAACGACTTTATTAAAAGACAGAGACAGAATAATATGGTAAGTCTAAGTATCAAGTTTGTAGATTAATATGGAGCAGTATCTACGGGTTTGAAAAAGATTAACGAGATTTATGTCAGAGATGTTTTGGAAAGATTGTCAGCATTATTTCAAAGCAACGAAAGCCTTTATACAGACGAAAAGGGAACTAATATGGATAGGTTTAGATTCGTTTTGAAATCTGTTGAAATGCCGACGGGCGGAACGAGGCTTCAAATAATTAATAAGCTGGATGTATATAAAAAGAGAGGAGTAATTCAAATTAATAATACAGACAACATATGCTTAGCCAGAGCAATTGTTGTAGTAAAAGCAAAAATTGAAAAACACAAAAAATACAAGACAATATTAATGGGACGAAAGATACAGGAGGAGATGGCTTTGAAACTACACGAAGAAGCGAAAGTCATTCAGGATGTGTGCGGTATTCCTGAAATTAAAACTTTTGCTAGCCACATTAAATACAATCTGGTTATTGTTGAATTTCCTGACAAGATTGTTTATAAGACTGACCTGCTTAATGAAAAGGGCGAGCGACTTACGAACCTTTACATACTTAAGACAGAGAACCACTACGATGCGATAACTAATATGAAGTCTATGCTAGGTAAAAAGAACTTCCGTGAGTTATGTCTAAGGGGATACAAAGAAAGACATGCCTGCGAATCCACTTGTAATATCTGCGAAACCAAAGGCTGTAATGGTATCAACGATAAAAGCAATTGGACTGATTGCTATTCGTGTAATAGAAAGTTTCCAAATACGGTATGCTTCAATAATCACAAGAGGACGAACTGTGATATCAAAGCGAAATGTCTTTCGTGCGGACTTAATTACAGGAAGAAAAACGAGCACAAATGCGGATATGCGAAATGCCGTAATTGTAAGGAACTGAAACCACTTGAACACCAATGCGAAATCGTGAAGAAAGACATATTACCTTTTTCAGAGAAATACATATTCTTTGACTTTGAAGCGACACAGGATACAGGCGAGCACATTGTTAATCACGCGGAAAGCCAGTATTACGATGCGAAGGAACCACCAGTCATTCATAAGAACATTGATGATTTCTGTAAGTGGGCTTTTGAACCTCAACACAACGGCTTTACATTCATTGCTCATAACAGTCGCGGATATGACTGTCAGTTTATTCTTAAATGGTTAGTGGATAACGGACAAGCACCATTCGTCATTTATCAAGGCGGTAAGATAATGATGATGACTTTGAAGAAATACCGCTTCATTGATAGTCTCAGTTTCTTGACTATGCCTCTGGCTGATTTTCCTAAAACATTCGGATTGAAAGAACTTGAAAAGGGTTTCTTCCCTCACTTCTTCAATACTGACAAGAATAAAAACTATGTTGGTGTAATGCCTCATAAGAAGCACTACGGCTACGACACGATGAAAGATAAGAAGAGAGCGGAATTCTTAGAATGGTATGAAAGCCAGAAAAACAACACATTTGATATGCGGAAGGAAATCGCGGAATACTGTCATAGCGATGTTGACATTCTGAGAAGGGGATGTATGGATTTCAGAAAGCAGTTTCTAGAATTCGGTATTGACCCGTTTCAATATACAACTATTGCGAGTTGTGTTATGGCTTTGTATCGGGCTAAGTTTATGCCAGAGAATTCAATTGCTGTGTTGAAGGCGGAAAAGCAAAACAGGATTACCTCTCGGGCTTGTGTTGAATGGATAGCTTACAGAAGCAGGTTAGACAAAACGGATATCAAACACGCTTTCAATGGAGGTGAGAAAATGTTTCGTATTGGCGACTCAACTATTTATGTAGATGGCTGGGATGAAAAGACTAAAACCGCTTACGAATTTCAAGGATGTCTCTGGCACGGATATCCAAAGTGCTTCAATGGTAATACAATCAATACTAAGAAGAATAAGACGATGGGCGAACTATACAAGGCAACAATGAGACGAGAAAAAGAACTAAGCAAACAAGTCAGCAAACTAGTAACTATCTGGGAATGTGAATGGAGATTAATGAAAACAAGTGAAAGCCTAGCGGAAGATACGAACGAACGAATTACGGAACAAGAAGGACTTAACCCGCGAGAAGCAATGTTTGGAGGTAGAACGGATGCTCTAATATTGTATTGGAAGTCAAGACACGACAACGAATACGCGAAATACATTGACATATGCTCTCTGTATCCTACCGTTATGTTTTACGACCTTTATCCTAGCGGGCACCACGAAATCATACGACCCTCAAATGACGATGACCGACTGTCTATGAGAAACAAAATCATAAACAGAGAATATTTCGGAGTGTCTAAGGTTAAGATGCTACCGCCCAGAAAATTACTACACCCCGTTTTACCTAAGGCGGGCAGAGGTAAGCTTATGTATTACTTATGCGACAAGTGCGGAATGACCGAACAAAAGGATGAATGTAAGCACACCGATAACGAGCGAGCAATAACCGGCACTTGGGCAACTCCTGAAATTTACAAGGCCTTAGACAAAGGCTACAAACTAATTAAGGTATATGAGGTATGGCACTGGAAGGAGCAGAGCAGTAGCCTATTCAAAGATTACATAAAAACTTTCTTAAAGGTTAAACAAGAGTCAAGCGGATATCCCGATGGTTGTATTACACAGGAACAAAAAAGAAACTACATTGACAGTATGGAAGTCAAGATGGGTATTAAGATGGACGAAAACAAAATAGAAGAAAACCCAGGACGGCGAGCTGTTGCTAAGTTGTGCTTGAATAGCATGTGGGGCAAGTTTGGTGAAAAGCAAAACAAAACTCAAAACAAAATGATAAAAGACAAAGATACCTTATACAAGTTAATGAGCGATAAGTCAGTTGATAACATAAACATAAACATTATCAACGACAAGATAATAGAAGCGAGTTATGACCTTAAACAAGATGCGGTAAGCGACCCCGTGAAAACAAATATTGTAGTTGCTTTATTTACGACCTGCCACGCGAGGATTAGACTATATGAGATGATGGACAAACTAGAAAACAGAGTTCTATACCACGATACCGACAGTGTCATATACACAACAGACTTAACGAAAGGCGAAACAGATGTGAAAACGTGTAAGTTGTTAGGCGAATGGACGGACAAACTACACGGAGCAAAGATTACGACCTTTATCGGAGGTGGGCCGAAGTGTTATGGATATGTCTTAGATAACGGCAAAGCAAGTATGAAAGTCAAAGGCTTTAGTATGAATTATGAAAACAATAAATCATTAAATTTACCAAATATGTTAAGTGTCATTAGTTGCGGACTTGGTATTAAAAACAACGACCTTATTGAGAACGGCAAGAATGAATTGTTAGAGTTGCTTAAAACTCAGGAAGAGAAATTGATTGCTAAACGAATTGAAAAATCTGGTAAAGTTGTTATAGTAGAGAACAGCAAGATAACAAGAGATAAGCAACAGAAAAAAATTACGAGCGAATACTTAGAAAAAATATTCAGCTTTACTTACACTAAAAGAAATATTATAGGTATTGTAGATACAGCTACCGCTGTAGGCGGTAATGCGATTGAAACAAGACCATTCGGTTATTAAAGGTACTGACAATGAAAACTTTATAGATATATTTTTTTTGCCCCTACCCTTGAATCTCCTGATTGTATGTATTCCTTTCTTTGGTTTGACTAACTTAGTATTTACAGCCGTAGCCCCTAACAATGAAACGGGGTCAAATGCTGTTCGGTAGTTTGTCGTTAGCTTCGCGGTCTTTGCCCTCTTCCCTTTTGGATTAACTTTCACAGCCACTCTGTCAATTACTCCTTCAATGAGGTCTCTCGTGCTACTACCTTTATTGTATGTTGTAGCCTTTACACCCGTTTGTCGGCTTAAATCTTTCGCTATCGTTCCTCCAAGGCTATGACCCGTCAGCTCTATATTATCTTTACCATATTTTTTTATCACTTCATTAACCAACTTCTGCTCTTCTTTATATCTCGGTGTTCTCTTTAATACTTCCTTTACCAAGGCGACATCTGTGAGTAAGTCCCGCTTATCTGCCGAGCCTCTAAATGCTACAATCGCTTTACCATCTTTTTCATACACGGTTGATTTTTCTTTGCTAGCGACTGGTTTCCATCCGTCCGCACCTTTTCTATCTGACGAAGACAAATAGACATCCCCCGACAACTCCGCACTGCCTCCCTTCTGCCTTCTGTATGCCTTACCAGCTTTTTTCAACGCTTCACCATAGCTTGTGTTATGCTTAGCAGAGTAAGCCTTAACGAACTTTATCCATTCAGACATTCTATATAATTAATTATTTTTTATTTTTTTTTATATTACCCTATATATACCACCCTACTATGGCCACCCTAACAAGACTGTGCGAGAAGTTCCAAAAACTTTCCATTGAAGGCGAAAATAAAACGTTTTCCCTCGCCGACGTTCAAAAGGTAATCCACGACGAAATAAAAGCGATTGAAGAAAAGAGGAATGCTCAACCAAAAGACGTGTTCCATTTTGGTAAATACAAGGGCAAAAAAATAGAAGACATAGCAAAGATTGATAAGCCATATATTGAATGGTTAGTTCGTCAGCCGTAGTGTAGAAATACGGCCGAATTGAAAAAGTATTTGTAAAGTGTTTGTATTTTTTTTTGCTTACGCGAAGGGGGTTGTAGGGGCTTGCCCCTACTACTGGTCTTCAATAAAATTAACTATAACATTAACATTTCCGCCTCCAGTTCCAGAAAGTGTTTTTTGTGTAAATGTTAGAATATCACTCGGCGACAGATATATATCGTAATTTCTAAGGTTGAGTATTTGGCTTGACCCGCTCGTGATATAAAGCTTGAGAAGGGTAGTTCCACCAGCGATGGCGGATGCTTTTGAGTCCATATCTACAATAGAATATTTGGTATCAACATCAGCAAAACCCGCTCCTGTTAATGTTCCATTTAATACTAATTTTGCGATAATTGTTTTGCTGTCCTCGTTCGTGATGCTTATCAATGTAGGATACACGGTTGAATAGTTGGTTATGTTCGCACCAGCACTATCAAACACTGCTTTGTTCCTAATACTGAATACAGGACCTTCTGTGGCAGTCGCCGCCTTGGTTCCTTCAACTTCGTTCGTTATACTCGTGTTTATATTGTTAGTCCCTTCAATAAACATACTAACACTCGCAGTCTTTAACGATTGAATAGCATTACCAGTTCCATAATTTCTGATACAAACCGAAAAAGGTAGGGTTGTATTTCCAATACTAACACCAGTACTAGCATTGGCATACTTGATGGTATGAACCAGCTGAAATTCACCAGTTACTGGATTTTCAATGTAGAACCTTATAGCGCCAAACCCAAATATTGAAATTTAATCTGGAATACATTACCTTTGGTCCAATCAATGAGAGGCATATCTTTGGTTCCATCACACGGGTCATCCCAGGTAGCCTGTGGAATAAGTGTCGGCGTCCCTCCTTTAACACGTGCGATATTCATACCAGTCGCTTTTATTTTGTAAAAATAGAAGCCATTAGTAAAATCACTTTCACCTATGCCGATATATGAATAGTAGTCTTTCGTTTCATCAGTAGTCCATAAAGCAGTAAATCGTGTTAGAACTCCCATAGTTCTGTATTTAATTCTTTTTTTACTCGTTAATACAGCATTACCAGTAATTTTTGCTTCTGTTTTTAGTTCAGCCATATTGCTATTAAAAGAGACGGACGCATCTGTTTGAGTTAAGGTCCATATTCGCGTATTAATGGTATATGGGAAAATCTCCTGAACAACTGGTGTTAATTGACCGACCAGTGCTTCGCCGAAAGCTGTTTTCATGCTATTGGTTTCAACATTGCCATCGTAGCCGACCTTGACATTGATGAAGTCTCCGTCTGGATTTTGTGCTATCAAATTTCTCTGGTGAGAGGACATAGTTCCTATATTGTATAAAAAAATTAATTAACTATCAAAAATTAATTGTAATTACGATCTCAAAAGCGTATCACCTAACCGGAGGGGGTTTAACTCATCAAAATTTCAATTCCCTTAACAAGCACACTTCGTTGAATAATGGCGAATGTGTAATGGTTGAGATTGTTTCCCGCAGTGGTTGAAACGAATTCATATCGTCTCTCGGTGTCTAGGCTCAGACCGCTTACCTCATAGCCGTCGGTATCCTTATCACACAGCGGGCGGTTATTATCCCAAGTATCCACATGGAACCAGTTATAGTGATACACATTTGAATTCAAAATAGCACTTCCCTTTGATTTATTTTTCAAAAGCATATAATCCTCATTCTTCAAGGTATCAATATCAAATTGTTGAAGACGAGTTCCGTCAAGCGTTGTGTAGTATGTCTTAATTTTCTTTGAAGCAGTATTTGGTGCGGCAACACCATCAGTTCTATTATCATTATCAAAAGCAGTGTAAGAAGTCTCAGTATTGTTGAAAGCGGAAGTGTAAATAAGACGAATTCTTTCACCCTGTGAGCGGTTCATCTTTATGACGAAATTTTGCTGTCCTGTTTGAAGATTTTGTTTCCAAGCAATGGGATATTCAATCTTAAATGGAAAGCCCTCACCCGCAATCTTTTGCTGGACACCAAGAATTACATTTGGGTCGGTTTCCACGGCGAAAAACAAATTCAAATCAGAAATAGTAGCACCAACAGCGCTTGCCGTAGCACCAGCAGAGATAGCACTAATATCACTTCCATAGAAGAAAGTGCGATTGGTCGCCTCCCACACAATACGCATATCCAAAATTTCATTAAATCCAATAGTCTTATCAAGTTCAAAAATCGTCCCAAACAGCATTCCCAAAGGAAGTTTAACACTGATAACGGGGTCATCACCAGTATTACTACCACCTTCAAAATACTTCGCCTCATCATAATCTACATTAACAAGGTTGTAATTTCCCGCACCGCTTGTAGCAGTCGCGCTATCGTTAAAACGCCTAGCATTCACACTCGGGACTTTATAGTATCCATCAACCGCTGCCTTGAGTCCAGCAGTATCAACAGCATCGCCAATCGCCTTCTTTTCAGTTCTACTTCCTACAACAATCTTTCCAACATTACACTTTTGGAGCATCGCACCAGAGCCAGTTTTGCCTTCTGTGGCGGCGTCATAGTCTCCGTGATTTTCCAAGGCCTTAAATTTTTCAAAACTTATCTCAGGTTTCCAAATCATCTTAGTGTAATTTCCCACATGTTGAAGATTACACAGATACTGACCGCTTCGGCTACGAAGTTCAATCGTTTTAATCATAGACAGACAATCCATAAAAATACGATTGTATGTATTAGCACCATTGTTTGTTGGTTTGTAAGTAAATCTCAACACAGACCTCGCAAGGTTCAAAGGGCGGGTAGGAATTTCAAATGTGCTTTCAATACCCCCAGCAGTAGTAAGGTTGACATTTGCTGACCCTTCTCGGCTGGTAAGTTTGTTCAATTCATACTTTCCTGACAATAGTTCCTTAGTCTGATGGACTAGTTCTCCTCCGTATTGGACTGACATTTTTTTCTTTTTGTTTTGGTGTCTATATAAAAAATAAATAATTCTAAAATTAAATTAATTAACGGTTTTTCAACAAATTAAAAAATGAATTAAATAAATTAAAATAATTCGTCTCGCGGTAAATCAACAATGTCATAACAATACCCAACCCGTTGAGATTAATTGGTTGGTCGTTTTCGTCAGTTAAGTAAAACCTAAATACATTGTTTGAATTGGCGGACAGTCTTTTACCATACTCCGACCCGCTTCCATCGTAGATAACAGAGCCGAACGGGATTTCATTAGCAGTATATATTTCTTGGAGCACGTGGTTATCGCCTTCTTCAATCAGGTCCGACTGTAGAAACAATGTTTTTTCGCCAGTCAAGATTATGACGTTTGGAGACCTAATGGTATTATTAGCGAAGAAATATGTGGAGTCTCGGTCAAAACCCATAACTTCGTGAATACGTGTTTCGGTGTCAAATATAAACCGTGGTTGAATACCTCCATTGTTCGCTACTGTAAATAATAGCTTTCCGTCTTCGGGGTCGGTGTTGGTGTTGTTGCTTGTTATTGTGTATGTGTAATCGTTGGGGCTGTCTGCGGTTAGCACCTCGGCCAGCTTATTTTTTAAGTTGTTCATTGTGTAGTTTCCCTCGGGTATCGTAATGAGCGCCTCGTATCCATCTTCACTCAGAATAAAAGTGTTGTAAGGACTGACGACAGAATAATACGATTTCGGAACATAGATATGTAAAATTTTACAGTGTGTTGGGTTGTCCAATCCTCTTAAATCCAAAGAGTGTGTAAAGTCGCTGTCTGTGCCGTTTATCCTATTTTTGCTATTTATGTAATAGATACCGCTACTTCGTCCTCCCTTATAATCCATCGCAGAGACTTCGCCTCCGCACCTCCAAGTACTGTCTACGACCGTAGGTTGTATATTATATATTCTAAAATATATTTTTATTTTACTGGCGGGGTTGCTAAATGAAAGTATCAAAGCCGTAGCCGTTCTGGGCTTTTAACTTCTCCGCTTCCTTCTCTTTTAAGTCCGTCCAACCGCTGGCGAATTTAAAACGGGTTCCTTTTGCCCGCTCTGAAAGAAATCGCATACTGTGCCATCCGCAAGTATCGCTCGTATCACTCTGTTGTTTTACTTGATTAACCTTCATTAATAAATAGCTATCAGGACGGCTTTTATCAATTAGCTGTTTCATCTGCTGTTGAAAAAGGTCCGTCGGTTGATATTGTGCTAGCGGGTCATACACTTCAACACTCCTATCGCCGTTTATGCTTACCCAAACAGCCATCCAATGTTGCCCTTTTTTGTTGCTGGGGTCTGTGTTCATAATAAAACCATACTTTTTTCTTTTTTCTGGCTTTAACTGATTTATTTGGTCGCTGGCTATCGTGCCCAAATACCAATCGTGCTTTTTCATAATGTTGTCTATTTCGTCCGTCATTAAACCTCTATGGTCCACATCGGAGGGGGTGCGGGGGCCTGACCCTGCTGTTCCATCTTGTGGAGTGTCGTTTTCTAAGGGTGGTGGTTGTGTATCGGGTGCTTGTTTTTAGTCTGGTGCTTGTTGTTGGTCTGGTGCTTGTTGTTGGTCGGGTGCTTGTTGTTGGTCGGGTGCTTGTTGTTGGTATGGGGGTGGTGCTTGTCCCTGTGTTAGCTCAAATATTAGCTGTTTAGCCTCGGGTGAATTAGGCGGTAGTTGTTGTGTCTGTGGCGTTGTGGGTGTTTGTTTTGCATGGGGTGTTTTCTTTTCTGTGGTCTTAGCTAGTTTATCTAGTCCGTCCCAACCATCCTCAGGAGAAGTTATGTTTTCGGTAAATTTTTGAGTGTATAACCATTGTTTCAATGTCTCGGAATAATTTTTCTTCTTACCTTTTGGTTTTATAATTTTAATATCAACACCTGCTTTTATAAGTCTGGATACTACGACATGATTTTTATGTTTTCCAGTATTTTTTCGTTTTAATCTCATACCATCTGTAAACATAGCATCAATAATTCTTTTTCTCTTTTCGTCTTTCAAATCTTTTGCTTGCTTGTTTACTTCGTCGGTTATATCAGTTATTCCGCTTGGAGATGATTTTGGAATTTGTTTTTTTGGTGTTTTTTCTTCAATAGGTGCGGTTAATAGTCCTCTCCGTAATTCCTCAATAAGTCGTTGCTCTTTCCTGAGTTCTCTGTCCTTTTCATCATCGGTTATCAATAAACAATATCTTTTGATTGTAACCGACAAAATTAAAGGCTATGATCGTCACAGTTACATGCTTGACGGTAAACCTAATTTCGATCCCATCCACTCGAGTGGATTCAGTCCACTCGAGTGGACCGAAATTACGTTAAGGGTTAATATCTCTGTACTCACCTTTTCGCTAGCCTCGTGAGGCTTTTCCTCTTTTCGGGCAAGACTGTTCCGTTCTCAGTTTTTGGAATTGTAAAGTAAGGACTGAGGATCTATTGAGAAAGTCACGGTCTCTGTCTCGTTGTGCGGACTGAACCCCGACTCCCGCCAATCAAGGCTTCATAACCTTTAAGCAGTTAATGCTTTGCGGTTCATACAGAGGTTGTAGTAGTAGGGTTCTTGGCGGTGAAGCCAAGTGTCCGGTCACAATATTAATAAAGAGACAAGTCTAACTTGAATACAGAGACAATCTTTAATCAGTCATTGCCCTTTGGTGAAAGGAAAAAAAAGTGACACGTCACTACAATACTCAAAACTGGAACTACACTTCACTACTCAAAACATGAAATTCTAGATAAATAACTCTCAGATGAATTACTTAATAAAGGTAATAGTATGGATATACTAAAGTTCAGGACTGAAATTAAGTAATAATGACAAAAAGGCAATTGATTGCATCCGTCTAACTTAAGGTAAAATTATTATTACTACTACTTGACTAAAACTGAATTAATAATTCTATGGGAATAACGGGGAGTCAGAACTGAGTCACTCATGACACGGTGCCAAGGTACGTAATGCAATATGATCTTCCATTTATTGAAAACATTCCGTGGAAAAGAATGAAAGACAAAAAGGAGAAAGAAAGCGAGAGGAAACAAGTGCAAAAAGAAGCGAAGTAAAAATAACAATAAAAGGAT
>WBZZ01001643.1:162500-165000 GCA_019918135.1 Paulinella micropora
TGTATCCGATCCCATCTTGGTATTAGGAAAGGCCTCAACAAAATCTTTCTTGACGGAGTCCAGCGGCTCTAAAGGGGGAGAGTATGTTCCCATATGTTGGTACAAACGCATGGCGACACCGCAATCCTTGAGGACGGCGCAAGTGGACATCAGCATTGTGAAGAGCCGCGGATGAGGGTTCAAGCCCCTTTCCTGCAAAGCCTGCAGCACTTCCATGCCCAAACCCAGCTCAAGGTGCGAGTATTTGGCTGCCTGCTGCCTGGCGGCCGTACTCGCTAATGGATCCATCGCAACCGCATGTCTTTCCTGGAGGAGTTGGGTAAAAAGCTCCATAAACATCGAGAACACATGACCATCGTGGCCAATAATTTTTAGATTAGCCTTGAGGAGTAGTTGTGACGCACCTGTCAGCAGGTGCCGGCTGTAATCTGCCTGCCCTACAAGGTTGGGCGCCGGGGAGGGGCGGCCGAAAAGGTGTGCACGGAGCCTCGGGAATAGACCGTAAGGAATGTTGGGAGTACCTGGAGGTACCTGCAAGGGCTGTACGACGTAAGGCTTTGGGCCGAAAGAGCGCGAAGTGTCTGTGAGCCACAGACTAGCGGGCCTGTAGCTCTCGTTGAGGTACCGAACCAAAGGGTGGGCTGCGGGCCCAGACCCCAGCTGGCACAGGCGAAGGAACTGTTCCCACATAGGCGTCAGGAGGAAATTCGACACCCAGCGGCGCTGAGAGGATTTGCGAGTAGCCAGGAAAGCTTTGGTGTCAAAGACCTCTTGGCGGTCGGGATGCAAGTAATCTGCATAACCCTTGAAAAACGAAGTAAGTTGTTTGAAAGTGCCCTGCCTGGCCTGCCTCTCCAGCTGCGAGATACGTTCCTCTTCGCCCTGCTGCTCTTCCTCGTCCATGATTTGGTCAGGCAGGGGCACGAATTCGATTGCCATATCCAGATCATTCCGTCTCTTGAGATCGTCCAGACGACAAGAGCTGGCGTCCATCGTGGCCAAAAAGGCTGTAGGTGTAGGTGGAAACATAGCGCCTGATACAGGCATATCTATATCCGAAAAAGGGGCATCTAGCGCTGACAGCCGATTGCTTGACGCCGACAGTCGATTGCTTGACGTTGACAGCCGATTGCTTGACTTGCTCATCATACTCTGTCCATGTCCATGGAACTGAGGGCTAGAGGGGGCGCTAGAGCGTGGGGGCGCTTGAGAGTCTTTGCTGTCTAGTCCTAAGGAACTGAAACTGTTTCTGCTGATGCTTCTCCTGGCGGTGTTGGCAAGCGTACTCAAAGAACTTCGCCTGGAGTCGGCGCGTAGGTTGCCTGTGCTGGCAGAGGCAGTCAAGCCCTCTCTGCTGCCGCGCTGGTCCTTGTGAGTTCGCCGCACTGGGCGCGCCTTTTGAAAAACGGACGCCAAGGGCTGCATAGCCGCTATGATTTGGTTCCTGGTGGCAGAGGGAAAAGGAAAAGGGCAAAGCCTCTCTCTTTCAGCATCCAGGTCCAATAAAGTTCGGAGCTGGCCCCGACACGCCGAAAATAGCTGCAGGCAAGACATTCATATCGTGCAAAGTACGATTGCCTCATGACGATATAGCACGATCCATTATCATGCTAAAATTGATTTAGTCTAAGTGCAGGTGACCTGATTATTGTTTAGCTGCACAACTACACAACCTTCGAGTCCCCAAACATGATCCTCCGTCACGAAGTCCTCGTGGGTGCCAAAGAGCCCCCCTCCTGGAGCGTCCAAGGTCTCGATCATTGGCTGTGGGAGCAGCGGTACATAGTTGGTGGTAAACTCGAAAGGGAAAAGCATGATCAAGAGCGCCTCACAAAACAACACAACCGCCGACAGGTGCCTGCCACATTCGACAACATAACGTCGTGAGAAGATCACAAAATACTTTTCAAGCGCAATTTGTAGAGTTGTGACGTCATATGCACACCAGTCCCAGTTCCTTATCTTTGCGCCCAAGCTCGGATGTATGAAAGGGGTGTTGGCAAAATTTGTCAGAGATGAATGGTAATGGAAATGTATGGCAGAACCGTGACAGCACCACCACTTTGTTCTGGGCAAGAAGTTGTTCCATCAGGAACACAACATTTTCCGGGTCCAAGAACTCAAAGAGGGTGCGGATCGAGATGGGGCTGCGAAAAAGAATGCAGACATAAAAATGAAAAAAGAAAAGTTAACGGGGATATAGAAGAAAAAAAGCTCCAGTCGAAATTAGACCGAAAAGTGACAACGTAAACACGAAACGGAAGGCCATTCAAACTGAACGCAAGCGATCGATGAAACATGAAAGTGCTCAGAGAGGTGAAGGTTAAGAGGAAGGTGCGGTTCTAGAGCATGCAGCGGGGCACCTGCCGCGAAAGGGATCGTTCTCGGGCGGTCGCGCAAAAATCATGGTCTTCTTGGTGCTCGGGAAAGTGTAGTGGACCATGGTGCGACCTACAGTGTGTGTGTGTCTCTCTCTCCTCCCTGCCCCCCCCCCCCCCCT
>WBZZ01001643.1:170000-172500 GCA_019918135.1 Paulinella micropora
AGTGCTTCTCTGTCAATGGCTGATGCATTTCTGCACATGCGCCTCCATCGTCTCACCCGTGAGGGGAGTACGAAGAATTGACGATAAGCTCTAATGACACCCCCGCAAGGGCAGTTCCAACACTTCCAGACGGGCCGGTATGTTCAATGAAAATACTGGTCCAGACGGATCGGTATGTTCAATGAAAATACCGGTGGCACCGACGGGAATCGAACTGGCGACAGGGCCCAGATGGTAGAACTTGACCACTGGGCTATCACGGTGTCCAAAATAATAATAATAATAATAATAATAATAATAATAGTGCTTCTCTGTCAATGGCTGATGCAAATCTGCACATGCGCCTCCATCGTCTCACCCGTGAGGGGAGTACGAAGAATTGACGATAGGCTCTAATGACACCCCCGCACGGGCAGTTCCAACACTTCCAGACGGACCGGTATGTTCAATGAAAATATTGGTGGCACCGACGGGAATCGAACTGGCGACAGGGCCCAGATGGTAGAACTTGACAATAATAATAATAATAATAATAATAATAATAATAATAATAATAATAATAATAATAATAATAGTGCTTCTCTGTCAATGGCTGATGCATTTCTGCACATGCGCCTCCATCGTCTCACCCGTGAGGGGAGTACGAAGAATTGACGATAAGCTCTAATGACACCCCCCCGCAAGGGCAGTTCCAACACTTCCAGACGGGCCGGT
Organism: Paulinella micropora; assembly: GCA_019918135.1. NCBI lineage: Eukaryota > Cercozoa > Imbricatea > Euglyphida > Paulinellidae > Paulinella > Paulinella micropora. Next base: position 170,715 of record WBZZ01001643.1, read on the forward strand.
ATGTTCAATAAAAATACTGGTCCAGACGGATCGGTATGTTCAATGAAAATACTGGTGGCACCGACGGGAATCGAACTGGCGACAGGGCCCAGATGGTAGAACTTGACCACTGGGCTATCACGGTGTCCATAATAATAATAATAATAATAATAATAATAATAATGATAATAATGATAATAATAATAATAATAATAATAATAATAATAATAATAATAATAATATATTGATCTGTCATGGCTGAGCCCGAGGGCCATGCGCCTCCATCCCTCGACCCAACAGGGACTACAGTGAGTATGTTGGGGAGGGAAGAGTGACTCTAACCATCCTGCATAGAAGGCCCCAAAAGGAAGTCCCTACTACCCGCACAGTGTCGGGTACCTTGCAGGAAATCAACTACAAATGATTGATCTTCCCCGCGTGAGAGCTCCACGAGACTGGGTAGGTCCCGCATGGAGGTACTCACAGGGGTAGCAGACATTTCATGCGGTCTGCCAGCGCATGAGGACGTTTTGTGGTAAGTATCTGGGACGCCTCGAAACCCGTCACCACCCCTAGATCGCGGAATGTAAATCCTTTGATCCCACGTGGTGTATGTCTTATAAAAAACAACACAACGACATGGCCTCGGAACCAACACAACAACATAGCCTCGGAACCCACATCGACATAGCCTCGGAACCCACACAACAACAGAGCCTCGGAACCAACACAACTACATAGCCTCGGAACCAACACAACAACATAGCCTCGGAGCCAACACAACGACATAGCCTCGAAACCAGTGGGAAGAGGCCCAACCACCTCCTCTTCCCGTGGGGTGCCATACTGTGCACCCCTCCATAATAATAATAATGATAATAATAATAATGATACTATATCTGAGGCGTACTGATGCAGCTAATGGCATATCCTCAACGGACATAAGCCTCCAATACCCTTGTTCGAGGTCCTCCACCCCCCCGTGTCAGTCTCTCGCCTGATGATCGGGGCCACCGATGGAGCTCCTGAGGGCAAGACTGCACTAAGCCGAGGTTATTCCGCAGTCCCAGCAACCTCTTGCAAGACGTCACCGAATGTGCAAGTGCATACACCAAGCGCGGTTGCTAGAGCTGCCTCGAAACCCCACCCATAACAATCTGGTGTCTGCTGGGTCCTGGGCTATCAACCAGCATATGCGGAGTTTAAGATCTTTTACGCGCGCAACGACCCTCCTCCCCAGCATCTACCACCAAAGGGTCATGAGTTGGCGTCACAGTTTAACGCCTTGAGGCCATTGGGCTGGAACTCTGTTTAGCAAGTGTGACTAGGTTTTTTCATCGGGATTTCCCTCAAATATGTCACAGTCAAACACTCCAAGGCAGATTTACTATATCTGAGGCGTACTGATGCAGCTAATGGCATATCCTCAACGGACATAAGCCTCCAATACCCTTGTTCGAGGTCCTCCACCCCCCCGTGTCAGTCTCTCGCCTGATGATCGGGGCCACCGATGGAGCTCCTGAGGGCAAGACTGCACTAAGCCGAGGTTATTCCGCAGTCCCAGCAACCTCTTGCAAGACAATAATAATAATAATAATAATAATAATAATAATAATAATAATAATAATAATAATAATTAGGGGCTGCGACAACACCTGAAAGGATGGTTTTCGATCCGCTCCGCGCACCCCCCCCCCCTCCATCTCGGGCTGGGTTTCCCGGGGGGAGAGCCCCCCGGACCCCCCTTTCCCATCCACAGGGTAAGTTCAATTGCCGGAGGTACCAGCAGAACGCAACTGTAAGCTCT
>WBZZ01001643.1:175000-200000 GCA_019918135.1 Paulinella micropora
ATAATAATAATAATAACAATAATAATAATAATAATAACAATAATAACAATAATAATAATAATAATAACTAGGGGCTGCGCCAACACCTGAAAGGATGGTTTAACGGTGCGCGAATCGCGCACCAAACCCCGCCAGCCCCACTTCTTATCACTTTTTGGAGGGCACCCCGGACCCCCCCCCCCCCCTCCCGCCCCCTTTCCCTTCGACAGGGTGCGTTGAATTGCCGGAGGTGCCGCAAAGGGCGCCTGGTGGCAAAAAACCTCAATTTTCAGGTGTGGGTGCCACCCGCGACCAGAACGGGTACGTACAATCGCAGGGCTCCCCCGGACCCCCCCTTTCCCTTCCACAGGAGGTGCCGCAAAGGGCGCCTGGTGGCAAAAAACCTCAATTTTCAGGTGTGGGTGCCATCCGCGACCAGAACGGGTACGTACAATCGCAGGGCTCCCCCGGACCCCCCCTTTCCCTTCGACAGGGTACGTTGAATTGCCGGAGGTGCCGCAAAGGGCGCCTGGTGGCAAAAAAAACTCAATTTTCAGGTGTGGGTGCCACCCGCGACCAGAACGGGTACGTACAATCACAGGGCTGGGGTTCCCGGGGGGAGGGCCCCCCGGACCCGCCCTCGACAGGGTACGTTCAATTGCCGGAGGCACCGGCAAGTACTGCAAAAAAACAAGGAAATTTAGCATTCAGGACAATCCCCTAACGCAAATATTTGCGCGAATCCCAAAAAAAAGTACCAGCATCAAGAAAAAAGTACCAGCATCAAGATCGAGTCTGGGGCTAACCACCCTGCCAATATGAGCTCCCAACTCCTCCTGCTTCCCACAAACCATGATTTATAGGGATTGGGGGGTGCAAAAAAAGGCCAAAAAAAAAAGGAATTTTGGCATTCAGGACACTTCCCTAACGCAAATATTTGCGTGAATTCCAAAGAAATTATATCAGCATCAACATCGAGTCTGGGGCTAGCCACCCTGTCAATGTGAGCTTCCAAGTCCTCCTGGTTCACACAAACCATGATTTATAGGGACAGAGGTGCGAAAAAAAACAAGGAAATTCGGCATTCAGGACACTGCCCTAACGCAAATATTTGCGTGAATTCCAAAAAAATCATATCAGCATCAAGATCGAGTCTGGGGCTAACCACCCTGCAAATGTGAGCTCCGAACTCCTCCTCGTTCCGACAAACTATGATTTATTCCGACAGGGGTGCGGAAATGGTGGGGGTGGGGGTGGGGTACACAATTTTCATTTTCCCCCTCCCCCCAAACCCGCCACCCCCTTCACCAACACCTTTCAGGGATAATAATAATAATAATAGTGTATCTCCTGCCAATTGCTGAGCCAAAAGGCCATGTGCATCCAGTCCTCCATTCCATAAGGAAAGTCTCCACACCAATCGGTGGAATAAAGGAAGTGACGGCATAGAACATTACTCTAGGAGCTTTATACCAATCAGCCCATGGAAAGGGACCGATGGCCTATGTACTCCCCAAATAATAATAATAATAATAATAATAATAGTGTATCTCCTGCCAATTGCTGAGCCAAAAGGCCATGTGCATCCAGTCCTCCATTCCATAAGGAAAGTCTCCACACCAATCGGTGGAATAAAGGAAGTGACGGCATAGAACATTACTCTAGGAGCTTTATACCAATCAGCCCATGGAAAGGACCGATGGCCTATGTACTCCCTAATAATAATAATAATAATAATAATAATAATAATAATAATAATAATAATAATAGTGCTTCTCTGTCAATGGCTGATGCAAATCTGCACATGCGCCTCCATCGTCTCACCCGTGAGGGGAGTACGAAGAATTGACGATAGGCTCTAATGACACCCCCGCACGGGCAGTTCCAACACTTCCAGACGGACCGGTATGTTCCATGAAAATACTGGTGGCACCGACGGGAATCGAACTGGCGACAGGGCCCAGATGGTAGAACTTGACCACTGGGCTATCACGGTGTCCAAATAATAATAATAATAATAATAATAATAATAATAATAATAATAGTGCTTCTCTGTCAATTGCTGATGCATTTCTGCACATGCGCCTCCATCGTCTCACCCGTGAGGGGAGTACGAAGAATTGACGATAAGCTCTAATGACACCCCCGCAAGGGCAGTTCCAACACTTCCAGACGGGCCGGTATGTTCAATGAAAATACTGGTCCAGAAATAGACCGGTATGTTCAATGAAAATACTGGTGGCACCGACGGGAATCGAACTGGCGACAGGGCCCAGATGGTAGAACTTGACCACTGGGCTATCACGGTGTCCTAATAATAATAATAATAATAATAATAATAATAATAATAATAATAATAATAATAATAATAATAATAATAATAACTAGGGGCTGCGACAACACCTGAAAGGATGGTTTGCGGTGCGCTTCGCGCAACCCTCCCTCCCCCCAGCCCCCCCCCCCCCCCACCTCGGGCTGGGTTTCCCGGGGGGAGAGCCCCCCGGACCCCCCTTTCCCATCCACAGGGTAAGTTCAATTGCCGGAGGTACCAGCAGAACGCAACTGTAAGCTCTGGTGGCACAAAAACCTTGAATCTCTGGTTTTTGTGCCACCCGCTACCAAAACTTTTCTATCTCCGAAGAGAGCGCAACGAGAGGTGTCGGGTACACCAAACATCAGCCTTAAACTCCCTCAGGTGTGCGCAAACGGCGTCTGGTGGCGCAACAACCTCAATTTTCCGGTGTGTAGGCCACCCGGCGTAATATTTTTTATATTTTCGAAGAGAGCTCATCAAGAAGTGTCAGATACACAGCCGCTAACTCCCTCTTGTGTGCGCAAACGGCGCCTGGTGGCAAATACCTCAATTTTCTGGTGTGGGTGCCACCGCGACCAAAACTGGTACGTACAATCGCTGGGCTGGGGTTCCCGGGGGGAGGGCCCCCCGGACCCCCCTGCCCCGTCGACAGGGTACGTTCAATTGCCGGAGGGCGCCTGGTGGCACAAGACCTCAATTTTCTGGTGTGGGTGCCACCCGCGATACAATCGCCGGGCTGGGGTTCCCGGGGGAGGCCCCCCGGACCCCCCCCCGCCCCGTCGACAGGGTACGTTCCATTGCCGGAGGCACCGGCAAGTACTGCTAAAAAAAAAAAAAAAAAAAAAAAAAAAAAAAAAAAAAAAATTGGCATTCAGGACACTCCCCTAACGCAAATATTTGCGTGAATTCCAAAAAAATTATATCAGCATCAACATCGAGTCTGGAGCTAGCCACCCTTCCAATATGAGCTCCCAACTCCTCCTGGTTCCCACAAACCATGATTTATAGGGATGGGGGTGCAAAAAAAGGCCAAAAAAAAGGAACTTTGGCATTCAGGACACTCCCCTAACGCAAATATTTGCGTGAATTCCAAAAAAAGTATATCAGCCTCAAGATCGAGTCTGGGGCTAGCCACCCTGCTAATATGAGCTCCCAACTCCTCCTGGCTCCCACAAAGCATTATTTATAGGGATGGGGGGTGTTTATAGGGATGGGGGGTGCAAAAAAAGGGCAAAAAAACAAGGAATTTGGCATTCAGGACACTATTTGCGTGAATTCCAAAAAAAATCATATCAGCATCAAGATCGAGTCTGGGGCTAGCTACCCTGCCAATATGAGCTCCCAATTCCTCCTAGTCACAAACCATATATAATTTATAGGGATAGGGGTGCGAAAATGCGGGGGGGGGGGGGGAACACAATTTTCATTTCCCCCCTCCCCCCCACCCCCTTGACCAACACCTTTCAGGGATGATAATAATAATAATAATAATAATAGTAATAATCATAATAATAATAATCATAATAATAATAATAATAATAATAATAATAATAATAATAATAATAATAATAATAATAATAATAGTGCTTCTCAGTCAATGGCGAATGCATTTCTGCACATGTGCCTCCATCGTCTCACCCGCGAGGGGAGTACGAAGATTTGACGATAAGCTCTACTGACACCCCCGCAAGGCAGCTCCAAGCCTTCCAGACAGACCAATACTTTCAAAGAAAGTATCCTTTGAAAATACTGGCACCGACGGGAATCGAACTGGCGACAGGTCCCAGATGGTAGACCTTAACCACTGGGCTATCGCGGTGCCACAATAATAATAATAATAATAATAATAGTGCTTCTCTGTCAATGGCTGATGCATTTCTGCACATGCGCCTCCATCGTCTCACCCGTGAGGGGAGTACGAAGAATTGACGATAAGCTCTAATGACACCCCCGCAAGGGCAGTTCCAACACTTCCAGACGGGCCGGTATGTTCAATGAAAATACTGGTCCAGAAATAGACCGGTATGTTCAATGAAAATACTGGTGGCACCGACGGGAATCGAACTGGCGACAGGGCCCAGATGGTAGAACTTGACCACTGGGCTATCACGGTGTCCAATAATAATAATAATAATAATAATAATAATAATAATAATAATAATAATAATAAAATAACAATATTGACAGTAAAACTGTTATTCACACTACATGAGAGATGTCATGAGTACTTGCACGAGTACTTGCATGTGTCGTCCTCAAAGTAAATACAGATACTTGTACATTGTCACCCTAACTAGTCCCTAACTTCCACTGAAACCTGGATCCTTATACCAACCAATGGAAACAACAGCAAAGAAACAAACTAAGTAACCAACAAAGCAACAAATAATTACAGACAAAAACATCAACCAACAGTTTCATCCTCCATCATAACTTGGTACTTTTCAACAGAGGACTCAAGACAGGCCCTATCATGACAACACCTTCACACCCACTACTAAAATACACAACCATAATGCCCGTTACTAAAAGCAAAACAAACAATACCTCGACGCAAATAGTGCTTACTATACACAGATTAATACGATCATATAATAAGCTACCTGATGACGTCACAGACGGAGAATCTTAATGGTTTCAAGAGTAAGCTCAAAGAGCACTTACTAAAGATACAGCAAGAAAGTGTATAATACACAAACACACACACACACACAAACACACACACACACATATATATATATATATACATATGTATATATATGTATATATATATATTTATTATTATTATTATTATTATTATTATTATTATTATTATTATTATTATTATTATTATTATTATTATTATTATTATTATGGACACCGTGATAGCCCAGTGGTCAAGTTCTACCATCTGAGCCCTGTCGCCAGTTCGATTCCCGTCGGTGCCACCAGTATTTTCATTGAACATACCGGTCTATTTCTGGACCAGTATTTTGATTGAACACCCGTCTGGAAGTGTTGGAACTGCCCTTGCGGGGGTGTCATTAGAGCTTATCGTCAATTCTTCGTACTCCCCTCACGGGTGAGACGATGGAGGCGCATGTGCAGAAATGCATCAGCCATTGACAGAGAGGCACTATTATTATTATTATTATTATTATTATTATTATTATTATTATTATTATTATTATTTTGGACACCGTGATAGCCCAGTGGTCAAGTTCTACCATCTGGGCCCTGTCGCCAGTTCGATTCCCGTCGGTGCCACCAGTATTTTCATTGAACATACCGGTCTATTTCTGGACCAGTATTTTCATTGAACATACCGGTCTATTTCTGGACCAGTATTTTCATTGAACATACCGGCCCGTCTGGAAGTGTTGGAACTGCCCTTGCGGGGGTGTCATTAGAGCTTATCGTCAATTCTTCGTACTCCCCTCACGGGTGAGACGATGGAGGCGCATGTGCAGAAATGCATCAGCCATTGACAGAGAAGCACTATTATTATTATTATTATTATTATTATTATTATTATTATTCCTTGGAGTGTTGACTGTGACATATTTGAGGGAAATCCCGATGAAAAAACCTAGTCACACTTGCTAAACAGAGTTCCAGCCCAATGGCCTCAAGGCGTTAAACTGTGACGCCAACTCATGACCCTTTGGTGGTAGATGCTGGGGAGGAGGGTCGTTGCGCGCGTAAAAGATCTTAAACTCCGCATATGCTGGTTGATAGCCCAGGACCCAGCAGACACCAGATTGTTATGGGTGGGGTTTCGAGGCAGCTCTAGCAACCGCGCTTGGTGTATGCACTTGCACATTCGGTGACGTCTTGCAAGAGGTTGCTGGGACTGCGGAATAACCTCGGCTTAGTGCAGTCTTGCCCTCAGGAGCTCCATCGGTGGCCCCGATCATCAGGCGAGAGACTGACACGGGGGGGTGGAGGACCTCGAACAAGGGTATTGGAGGCTTATGTCCGTTGAGGATATGCCATTAGCTGCATCAGTACGCCTCAGATATAGTATAGTATTATTATTATTATTATTATTATTATTATTATTATTATTATTATTATTATTATCTTGGACACCGTGATAGCCCAGTGGTCAAGTTCTACCATCTGGGCCCTGTCGCCAGTTCGATTCCTGTCGGTGCCACCAGTATTTTCATTGAACATACCGATCCGTCTGGACCAGTATTTTCATTGAACATAACGGCCCGTCTGGAAGTGTTGGAACTGCCCTTGCGGGGGTGTCATTAGAGCTTATCGTCAATTCTTCGTACTCCCCTCACGAGTGAGACGATGGAGGCGCATGTGCAGAAATGCATCAGCCATTGACAGAGAAGCACTATTATTATTATTATTATTATTATTATTATTATTATTATTATTATTTAGGGAGTACATAGGCCATCGGTCCCTTTCCATGGGCTGATTGGTATGAAGCTCCTAGAGTAATGTTCTATGCCGTCACTTCCTTTATTCCACCGATTGGTGTGGAGACTTTCCTTATGGAATGGAGGACTGGATGCACATGGCCTTTTGGCTCAGCAATTGGCAGGAGATACACTATTATTATTATTATTATTATTATTACTATTATTATTATTATTATTATTATTATTATGGACACCGTGACAGCCCAGTGGTCAAGTTCTACCATCTGGGCCCTGTCGCCAGTTCGATTCCCGTCGGTGCCACCAGTATTTTCATTGAACGTACCCATCCGTCTGGACCAGTATTTTCATTGAACATACCGGCCCGTCTGGAAGTGTTGGAACTGCCCTTGCGGGGGTGTCATTAGAGCTTATCGTCAATTCTTCGTACTCCCCTCACGGGTGAGACGATGGAGGCGCATGTGCAGAAATGCATCAGCCATTGACAGAGAAGCACTATTATTATTATTATTATTATTATTATTATTATGGAGGGGTGCACAGTATGGCACCCCACGGGAAGAGGAGGTGGTTGGGCCTCTTCCCACTGGTTCCGAGGCTATGTTGTTGTGTTGTTTTTATAAGACATACACCACGTGGGATCAAGGGGTATATACATTCCGAGATCTAGGGGTGGTGACGGGTTTCGAGGCGTCCCAGACACTTACCGCCAGACGTCCTCATGCGCTGGCAGACCGCATGAAATGTCTGCTAACCCTGTGAGTACCCCCATGCGGGACCTACCCAGTCTCGTGGAGCTCTCACGCGGGGAAGATCAATCATTTGTAGTTGATTTCCTGCAAGGTACCCGACACTGTGCGGGTAGTAGGGACTTCCTTTTTGGGGCTTTCTATGCAGGATGGTTAGAGTCACTCTTCCCTCCCCAACATACTCACTGTAGTCCCTGTTGGGTCGATAATCAGTGCTCCACTGAGGGGTACATAATCAGTGCTCCACTGATTCATGAGACGGAAACTTTTACTGAGAGAAGCTCTCTCACCACGCTCACGGCTCTTGGCTCGGGGTGGCCTCTGGTATCACTCGGGGTGCGGGGGGTGGGGGTTATCTGAGGGAGGGGGTTGGGCTCAGTGGGTCACTGGACAGGTTGGTTAACTAAACTACTGTCGGTATGAGTGGGAATGAAGGCGACAGGCTCCACACATTTCCACAAGCCTTGAAATCACTCAACTGCCACAGTAGCGACTGCCTGGACGCGGGGCTCCTGACTCACCCTCTCTCCCAGAACCCCTCGTGCTCACTTTGCGGATGCCATGGGGATGCTCTGGCGGAGGGTCGGGACGTGTTGGGTGCATGTGACCGGGCCTGTCACTTAGTGTTCTCGGTAGATGACTCTTTTGTAGCTTCTATCGGACGCAGGGTGGCTTGCCACGACACCTCAATGATGCATAGTACGTCACGTCTCTGGCCTGGTTACGGGGGCGGGTAACTGAGGCGGGTTCCTGAAGGCTGGTTACGGAAGCTATGTTATTGTTGTTGGGTTCCTGGCTGCTATGTTATTGTTGTTGGGTTCCTGGCTGCTATGTTGTTGTTGTTGGGTTCCTGGCTGCTATGTTATTGTTGTTGGGTTCCTGGCTGCTATGTTATTGTTGTTGGGTTCCTGGCTGCTATGTTATTGTTGTTGGGTTCCTGGCGGCGTACATGTTTATGCTTTTTTAAGGGTTGAGCTTTAAATAACCCCACTCGGGTCTTCTTTTATCGAGCTCACCACTCGGTGGATGGAGGCCTGGGGTAGACTTATACGATGCTTTTGATGCTAGGTTCCGTCTCCAGGGATTCGACTGGCATCGCTGCTTTGCCTCACCGCACTGCCTCACCCACACATCCACGCTGGCACACTGTTTCTCCTCTTGCTCTTGTACCTATGTCGCACACAGCTATGAGCTCACGCCGATGAGTGGTTGTGACGAGGTGCACCCAGCTGGATTGCGGGCGAGCCACGGCGGCCTCGCTCTCGCTCGCTCTCTCTCTCTCTCTCTCTCTCTCTCTCTCTCTCTCTCTCTCTCTCTCTCTCTCTCTCTTTTTTTTTTTTTTTTTTTTTTTTTTTTTTTGTTGTTGTTGTTGCTTTGCTTTGCTTTGCTTTGGGCGAGGCCTAGCTTTCACATGGGCGGGCTGAGCCTATGAGGGGCGCACGATAAGCGTTCCATTGATTTATGAGACGGGTCCCAATTACTGAGAGTAACTCATGTGAGTTGCTCATCATACTCATGGCTCTTGGCTCGGGGTGGCCTCTGGAATCACAAGGGGTGGGCACTGGGGGAGGGGGTTGTGTTCAGAGGGTCACCGCGAAGGATGGTCAACCAAACTACTGTCGGTCGGAGTTTGTACGAAGGCGAGAGGCCCTACACCTTACCACAAGCCTTGAAACGACTAAATGACCAAAGTAACGACGGACCGGAGCGGGGCTCCTGGCTCACCCTCTCTCTCAGCACTCTTCGTGCTCATCCTGCGGATGCCATGGGGTTGCTCTGGCGGAGGGTTATGGGGTGGTGGGTACACGTGCACGGGCCTGTCACTCTGTGCTCTCGGTAGATGACTCACTTGCAGCGTTTATCGGACGCAGGGTGGTTTGCCACGACACCTACCTCGATGATGCACAGCGGGTCTGCCTCGTGCCTGGTTACGGATGCAGGTGAGTGTTTGTGTGTATTCCTATACATACGTACACGTATGCTTTTTAAGGGTTGAGCTTTAAATAACCCCACCTTGGTCCTCATTTATCGAGTTTACAACTCGATCAATGCGGCACCGGGGTCCCATACCACTTATGTCAGGTTCTTATGCGAAGAGCGCGGCCGCTAGTGCTGGCCCTATGGGTCAAGGCGGTAATCCTTCAGGTTTAGACGTTCCCCGTGGGAGTGCGCCTGCGGGTGGCGATGGCTACTCGGCCGGGGTGGGGTGGTCGAGTGCTCGCGTACCTGACGGGCAACCTGAATCACGTAGAGCCAGCAATCCTGCTGCATCTCGATCACCCTCCCCAACCTCGGAAGAGAAGTCACGTCCGGAAAGGTCTGGTCACGGCGTGTGGCAAGCGGTACCGCCACCGAGGAGGTGGCGGAGGAAGGTACGAAATGAGCTGGATAAGAGATGTTGCATAGTATGGGGGCTATCGCATGTCTCTCAGACAGTGGTCATGGCGCGAGAGCTCCGAATTCTCGGTCTCGGGGAAGTCGAGGTGGAATTCGCGGGCAGAGGTAGTGGGCGACATTTGCGGATTAAATGTGCGTCTTGTGAGGAGGCGGAGAAGATGGTGCGGCTGCTGCGGGAGCGTAAGTTCTTCACGGGAAAGGTTCACGTTGCGACGGGTAGGACTTTCCGGGAAAGAGAGAAGCAGCGGGCTGCACGGGGGGGTGCCCAGTATGTAGAGATGCAGAGGGAGCTTCGCAAGCAGGGATTTGGCTACTGGGTGCTCGACGTGGAAGTCGACGAGCCCCAGGGCGAAGCCTCAAGCGGTGAATCTCCCTTGGCGGAGTGGGGCGGGATGCGGGAGCTGGAGGAGCTGGGGCGGAGGGTGCAGGATGGGCCGTGGAGGGTGGCGGAGGGCTCCAGGCGGGCTCAACCGAAGCGCAGGCATCGGCATCAGCTTCGTTCTTCCCAATTTGTGAAAGGCTTCCCACTGAGGGTGGCATCACATAATTGGCAAGGCAAAGTGGGTGCGGATAGCCCAGGCTTTGGGGAATGGCCGGAGCACTACAAGGAGCGAGGCTGGGTGATCGTCGGAGTCCAGGAGCACAACCTATCGTCGCAGAAGGTGGAGAAGCTCCAAGTCGACGGCTTCGCAGTCCTCGGCAAAGCGGCTGCAACTGGTGCGGGCTCGCGTCTCTTGGGGGGAGTCTTGACGTTGGTGGCCAACTATCTGGCACCGTGCGCTACCATTGTACAGGCGCCTGTTCCACACCCACAGCAATTGTGGGTGAGGCTGTCGTCTGGGAGCGCGACGGCGTCGGATGTGTTCGTCGGCAACGGCTACTTCCCCCAAGAAAATCAACGAGAGGAATCTATTGCAGCCTATGAGGCGTGGCAGGCGGCCGTCTCCTACTTCGCCACCAAAGGTCATGTGGTTACGGTTGGTGATGCTAATGCTAAGCTGGGGCCCGCCAGAATAGCGCGGGAGGAGGGAGTGGTGGGCCTCTTTGGCGAGATAGATGGGAGGGGTAGAGGGGTTAGGAGTGAGAATGGTGAGTTGCTGGCTGCGATGCTTGTTGCCACGGGGTTGCGCAATCTCAGTGGGTTTTCGCAACCACGGGGGGACAAATATTGGTGGTCTAGGCAGGAAAATGTAGGTGGACGAAGGCATCTACTGGATTACATCTGCGTCTCTTCCGAGCTGGCGGAGGAGGCAAGCTTCGGCGTCGACGAGGTAGACCTTGATACCGACCACAAAGCTGTGTGGGCGGAACTGGTCTGGGGGGGACAGCCACCCCCCAAAAAGCAGGTAAAGAGGTACAAAGCATTCAAGGCAGAGCGCTTGATAGGCAGGGTAGTTGAGGGTAAGGAGAGTGAGCTGTCTAAGCTTAGGTTGAAGTACGACGAGACCTTTGCAGCTGGTATATCGGGGCTGTTGCCAGATGGCCTCCCAGACCTATCAGCAGTGGAGGACCCGGATGAGCTTCAGCAGGAGGTAGATAGGGTCGCTAGCTTAGTGGTCCGAGCTTTCACGGGCGCAGCCGTGAAGGTCTTGGGAGTTCGGGTGATTAGGCCAGGGTTTACTAATGCATGGTTTGATGAGAGTCTTAGGGAAGCGATTGCGCGACGGAGAGAGGCATACGGCCTCTGGCGAAGGAATGAGGCCAACCGAGAGGCCTGGCAAAGATATAAAGAAGCGAGGAAGGCGGTCAGAAGGTTATGCAAGGAGAAGAAGGAGCAAGCGTGGAAGCGGGTCCAGAATGACACCGCTGCCAACTTCAGGAGCGCTACCATGGCCACGTACTGGAAGCTGTCAAAGCGTTTGGGCGGGGTTCGGCGGTCGAACGCTTCTGCTCCTGTTCGGAAGCCCGATGGCACTCTGGCATGCACACTCCGGGAAAAACTACAAGAATGGGAAGAATACCGCCGACGTATGGTGGTCCCCAAAGAAAACCAGTTTTTGGAGGATGCATGTGTAGAGGAAGTCGGTTCTGATGAGGAAGCAGCGCGGATTGAGCCCGAGCGGAAGGCCCGCGAAACCTTCCAGTATAACGACAACCTGCGCGACCAATTCGAGGCCATGGCGCAAGCCGAGGAGATCCGGACTGAGACGGGCCCGCTGGACTATGATTACACCGAGAAGGAAGTGGAGCTCTGCCAGGAAAATCTCCAGAATCACAAAGCGTGCTCACCGGATAAGATCAAGAACGAGATGCTCAAGTACGGAGGCACGCGGATTGTGAGCTTTCTGGTGCGCTTCTTCAACTGGTTGAAATCGTGCGAATACACCCCCAGCGACTGGGGCAAAGCGATTATCGTCAACATCCCAACAGGAGGCGACCCAACCGATCCGGAAAATTGGAGAGACATCGCGATTCTGAGCTGTCTGGGTAAGATGTATCTGTCCCTTATGGCGGCGAGGCTTACGGCTTTCATCGATCAGCCGGGCAGGCTTCGCCCAGAGCAGGTGGGTTCCGGCCAAAACGTAGTACGGGGGACCAGATTTTTGTCCTTAAGGAGCGTCTGCGCCTTAGACAACAAGCTGGCCTCCGTTCTTTCGTTTGTTCGTGGATCTGAGAAAGGCATTCCCTACGGTTTGGCGGGCCGGGTTGTTTCAGAGGCTAACCCAGATGGGGGTACAGGGCAAGTTCTATCGCATTCTGCGGCGTTTTTACCGAAGAACGTCATCGCGAGTGCTAGTCGATGGCGAACTCACTGGTGAAGTGCTGGAAGAGATGGGAGTTCAGCAAGGGTCGCCGTTGTCACCGTCGCTGTTCAACGTCTTCATGGATGAGCTAACGGTCCGAATCGCGAAAGAGTTGGAGATCGAGGACCTCAACCGCATCGAAGACATACGGACCCTGCTTTACGCCGACGACGTTGCGGTAATTGCGCATAGTGTCACGGAGCTTCAACAGATTGTAAATGTCGTGGCGACATTCGTGGAGGACTATCGGCTTGAAATCAACCTGAAACCGGGCAAGACGGAAGTCATGCCGATATACGGGCACGCCAAGTCAAAAAAGTCGCCCCCATGCGTGAGGTTCCGGGGCAAGGTTCTCAACGTCACCGACCACTACAAATACCTGGGAGTTCTGCTCACGGACACCCTCTCCGATAAACCGCAAGCGAAGCGGGCGGCGGAAATCACTGTAGCGGGAACGGCTGCCTGCTACCCCCTCTGGATTGCCCATGAAGTTCCAGCGCGTCTTCGGCTGATGAATTGGCAGCAAATGGTTGGCGCAAAGTTGCTTTACGCATCGGCTTTTTGGGATCTGCCGGGCGCCAACAAGCTGAGTAAGCTGGAGGGCGCGTTGGTAGCGCCCCTGCGGGTCATCTTGGGTGTTGGTACGCGCACAAGCGGCTGCATCACCAGGGGTTTAGGCCGCACGCCGAGTTTTAGCATCCTTGCCAAGGCGGCCCGGCTTCGGTTCCTAGGGCGCATCGAGTTACTGGGCAACACAGCGCTAACACGCAGGCTTTACAACACGGGTCGGTGCAAATGGAAGGAAGATACGGAAAATTTGATCTTAGCAGATCACAGGCTGCGGGAGGGCTTGGATGCGCTCAAGCGGGTCGTGAACGAAGATGGCACGGTAGATGATAAGGACTGGCGGGCCGCTCTGGCGAACTGGAACGAGGTGGTAAAGCAATGGTCTGTCCGGCAGGAAGTAGCTGGCTGGGAGCGGCAGGCTAAGCCCTCTGATGGGCTTAGGGTGCTGCTTAGCCAGATGTCTTCCCGCTCTGCTTTCCCACGTTGGCGGGCGCTGGAGGGGGGAAGTCACAACCTTATCAGAAGGCGATTGTTGAGCTGCAACAATCGCCTTGGCCTCTACCGATCCAAATTTGGCTCATTCTCGCCGGACTGCTCAAGCTGTTTCGCCTTGTGTGGCACTGAGGTTAACGAGTCGTTACGTCACTTCCTGCTGCATTGCCCAACGTTTGCGAGCTCTCGTGAGGCACTGTTTAAGTTTATCGATGAGGCGCAAGCCCGGCAGCCCCTCATGCTGAATCGAGGAGGGCTTTATCACAGGGAACTGCGGGAGGCAGAGGAGGAGATGAGGCTCTTCAAAGAGGAATGGCTGAAGGGGGAGGATGAAAAGATGGCGGCGATGCTCGGCGTTTTGTTTATCCCTGTCCCAGAAGAGGTGGAGGAGGAGTTAGGAAGGTTTGTTGCCACCATCTGGAAGGAGTGGGAGGAGTTGGAGGCGCAGACCAGGGAGGCAGAGGGGGCGGAGGAGGAGGAGGAGGTGATCGACCTCACGGTCGTTCAGGAGGTGGGTAGAAGGAGGGGAAGGCCTAGTCAGGTAGAATGTCTGGCTAGATCTGTTGTAGGTGGAGGTCAGCGCAGCGTCGCGGACTTCTTCTCGGCAGATAACTCCTCTCACTCCTTGCACCCACTTGCACATGCACAGCACGCTCATTTGCACATTGCACTGCCAGTCGAGTCTTTGGAGCGGAGCCGCGTCACCGAACGGTCCCGTGCTACCAATGGAGGCACATGTCCGACAGGATCAAAGGCCAATTGACTGATAAGTCTATTATTATTATTATTATTATTATTATTATGGACACCGTGATACCCCAGACGGACCGGTATGTTCAATGAAAATACTGGTGGCACCGACAGGAATCGAACTGGCGACAGGGCCCAGATGGTAGAACTTGACAATAATAATAATAATAATAATAATAATAATAATAATAATATGTATGTATCGTCTGCCAATTGCTGAGCCAAAAGGCCATGTGCATCCAGTCCTCCATTCCATAAGGAAAGTCTCCACACCAATCGGTGGAATAAAGGAAGTGACGGCATAGAACATTACTCTAGGAGCTTTATACCAATCAGCCCATGGAAAGGGACCGATGGCCTATGTACTCCCTAATAATAATAATAATAATAATAATAATAATAATAATAATAATGATAATAATGATAATAATAATAATAATAGACAGATCAATATATATTATTATTATTATTATTATTATTATTATTATTATTATTATTAGGGAGTACATAGGCCATCGGTCCTTTCCATGGGCTGATTGGTATAAAGCTCCTAGAGTAATGTTCTATGCCGTCACTTCCTTTATTCCACCGATTGGTGTGGAGACTTTCCTTATGGAATGGAGGACTGGATGCACATGGCCTTTTGGCTCAGCAATTGGCAGGAGATACACTATTATTATTATTATTATTATTATTATGATTATTATTATTATTATTATGGAGTGCACAGTATGGCACCCCACGGGAAGAGGAGGTGGTTGGGCCTCTTCCCACTGGTTTCGAGGCTATGTCGTTGTGTTGGCTCCGAGGCTATGTTGTTGTGTTGGTTCCGAGGCTATGTAGTTGTGTTGGTTCCGAGGCTCTGTTGTTGTGTGGGTTCCGAGGCTATGTCGATGTGGGTTCCGAGGCTATGTTGTTGTGTTGGTTCCGAGGCCATGTCGTTGTGTTGTTTTTTATAAGACATACACCACGTGGGATCAAAGGGGTATTTACATTCCGCGATCTAGGGGTGGTGACGGGTTTCGAGGCGTCCCAGATACTTACCACAAAACGTCCTCATGCGCTGGCAGACCGCATGAAATGTCTGCTACCCCTGTGAGTACCTCCATGCGGGACCTACCCAGTCTCGTGGAGCTCTCACGCGGGGAAGATCAATCATTTGTAGTTGATTTCCTGCAAGGTACCCGACACTGTGCGGGTAGTAGGGACTTCCTTTTGGGGCCTTCTATGCAGGATGGTTAGAGTCACTCTTCCCTCCCCAACATACTCACTGTAGTCCCTGTTGGGTCGAGGGATGGAGGCGCATGGCCCTCGGGCTCAGCCATGACAGATCAATATATATATTATTATTATTATTGTTATTATTATTATTATCATATTTTATTCTTATATATATATATATATATATATATATATATATATATATTTACATATATACATATATATGTATTATATACATATATATATATTATATATATATATATATATATTTACCCCACCGCATCGATACACGCACGCATATGACGCTAACAGGACTGAATATGGGTAATCCGCGAGTCTTCCGCGTGCGATTGGCGGGTAGTATATTTCACGGTTGATCAAGGATTGGATTTTTCAATTCATTCTCGGGGGTTGATCATGTGATATGATATATATATGTATATATATATATATATATATATATATATATATATATATATATGTATGTATGTGTCACACATATCTTAACTGCATTTACATACACACCTCGGCCATGACGCAATCAGAAAGATGACAACGATGTGGACGTTCTCCAGACTTTGCGACCATAACAGTCCAAGAACGCTTCAACTTAAGCTTGTATCTTAACCGATCGCGATATCGCGAATCAAGTTACGGTAGAATCTACTGTATACTATAACACATATATCTTTAATATTAATATTAATAACATACCTAAAGTTGTTAATACGAAACAAAGACGGGTCCAACTTCGGTGAATGTATAGTTTTAGACTTGACGTTTTAGTGGAATCCTTGAGAGTAAAATTTCTCTAAATAAAGACCAACAGACCAACACCAACGACAAAGGATTTTGGGGGACGATTTCGATACTGTCGAAAAAGGCATCGATGGGAGCTTTGAATATTTGCAGTCATAAGAGTTTTGTGTGTGTGTGTGTGTGTGTGTTTTTGTGTGTGTGTTTTTGTGTGTTTATTGTTTGTGTTTTGTGTGTGTTTTGTGTGTGTTTTGTGTGTATGTAGGGAGGAGAGAGGAAGGGAATAGTCTGTGAGTCATTCCAGTAGTCTTGCTTCTGGTTTGTCTTAGGAGTATAGTTTCCGTGAAGGGGACTGCTTTCCTATTAATCTACTACTACTACTACTACTACTACTACTACTACTACTACTACTACTACTACTACTACTACTACTACTACTGCTACTACTACTACTACTACTACTACTACTACTACTACTACTACTACTACTACCACTACTACTACTACCACTACTACTACTACCACTACTACTACTACTAGGCCTAGGCCTTCGGTTTAATGAAGTTAACAATTTACCTCTGGTCGATCCATACAAATCGTTAGCTCAAGAGCTATTGATTTAACTAGATGGTGACCTACGTACTACTACTACTACTACTACTACTACTACTACTACTACTACTACTACTACTACTACTACTACTACTACTACTACTAGGCCTAGGCCTTCGGTTTAATGAAGTTAACATTTAACCTCTGGTCGATCCATACAAATCGTTAGCTCAAGAGCTATTGATTTAACTAGATGGTGACCTACGTCTCAAGTTATTAAAGGTAATGAGAAATTATTAAAATATTAAAGTATTAAAATAAAATGACTTGGATTAAAAATATTAAAATAAAATAATAATAATAATAGTGCTTCTCTGTCAATGGCTGATGCATTTCTGCACATGCGCCTCCATCGTCTCACCCGTGAGGGGAGTACGAAGAATTGACGATAAGCTCTAATGACACCCCCGCAAGGGCAGTTCCAACACTTCCAGACGGGCCGGTATGTTCAATGAAAATACTGGTCCAGACGGATCGGTATGTTCAATGAAAATACTGGTGGCACCGACGGGAATCGAACTGGCGACAGGGCCCAGATGGTAGAACTTGACCACTGGGCTATCACGGTGTCCATAATAATAATAATAATAATAATAATAATAATAATAATAATAATAATAATAATAATAATAATAATAATAATAATAATAATAATAATAATAATAATAATAATAATAGTGTATCTCCTGCCAATTGCTGAGCCAAAAGGCCATGTGCATCCAGTCCTCCATTCCATAAGGAAAGTCTCCACACCAATCGGTGGAATAAAGGAAGTGACGGCATAGAACATTACTCTAGGAGCTTTATACCAATCAGCCCATGGAAAGGACCGATGGCCTATGTACTCCCTAATAATAATAATAATAATAATAATAATAATAATAATAATAATAATAATAATAATAATAATAATAATAAAATAGTAATAACAATAATAATAAAAATATGGAATTAACAAATATATATATATATATGTATATATATAATATATATATATATATATATATATTAGATTAATCTTTTATGAAGTCAAAGTAAAGTTCTAGATCAGTGAGGAACGAGAAAAAGAAAAAAAAAAAAAAAACAAAAAAAAACGGAAATATATATAATAATATAATATAATATAATATAATATATATATGTATATATATGGTGAAAGAGTTATATTCTCACTCAGTACTATATATATATACATAAATATATATATATATATTTATATATATATGTTGAAAGTGTTATATTCTCACTCAGTACTATATATAACGGTGGCACTCGCAAAAGCTGGTAGACACGAGGTGACTCCCCAAGGGGGTTTGGCCAACCACACTCCGGCTTAGGATGTGATCAACGCTGAACTTGTCCCACACTTAGGTATCATCTGATGATGAGGTGTCCAACGCCCTCTTTAGGCCCGTAGGCAGTGTCAGGATTCTTGCATCCTTAAGAGATATGCTTTGAGTTCCTTTTTGAATTCTGCTTTGTATGAGATATCTCTTAGGTGCTCTGGCAGCTTATCCCATTGTGCTTGTGCTGCTCTGCTGTATTGACCCGTCGTTGAGTCGTTGTGCATGTGTTTCTTTGATGACCGCCTAGTGTTGTAGTTATGAACAGCTGTGATTGGTCGGATATTGTTGTAGTGAAGGGGAAGGAAAGCTTTGAAGGCTGGGTAAATAAGGGAGTGTGCATCCATGCATACGCTGTACTTATACATGTTAAGTATGTTGAGTAAGCGTAGTTTGGCAAAAAGAGGCTTGGCAGGTGTTCTCCATGATTTGAGACATATCAGACGGACTATACGTTTTTGGATGATAATGAGTGGATGTATAATGGTGTTGTAGTCATCAGATCCCCATATAGAGATACCATACATAAGTAGGGGGTATACATGTGCATAGTAAAGTTGGAGGAGGATGTGAGTGGGAAGTAGGCTGTTCACATAACGAAACATTTGGACGAATGGTTGAAGGCGGAATATAATAGATTGTATATGTTCACGGAAGGACAGGTTGCTTTGGATGATTGTACCTAATACTTTTACCTTTCGTTCTTGTTGGAGCCTCTTGCCGTCGATAGTCAAGTCGAGCTGCACCTTCTGTTCGTGCTTGTGGAAGATAGTGTAGGTGGTTTTGGTGGGGTTCGGTACTAGGTTATGTCTTAGAAATAGTGGACAAGGTTCGTTGTATCAATTTGTGCTTGCTCTTGGAGTTGTTCTTTATTCTTAGCAGCAATGATAAGTGTGGTGTCATCTGCGTATGCAAAGACTGTCCCGTGTGTTAGTGAAAGTATAATATCATTGATGTATAGAATGAAGAGCGTTGTTGAGAGTGTGCTACCTTGCGGGATCCCATGTGTGATCTTGCGTGGATAAGAACGAGCATATTGGGTAAATACTGTTTGGTATCGTTTTGTGAGGTATGATTTAAAAAAGGTAGTGGTGTTATCGCTAAAATTTATATTATTTCGTAGTTTATGGATCAGTGTTTCATGATCTATAGTGTCATAGGCTTTCGATAGGTCAATAAATAGAGCAAGTACATACCTTCCTGGGCCTTTGAGGTTTTGGATGTGATTTAAGATGGTTTGTGTAGTGATTGTTGTGTTCGAGTGTGGTCGGAAGGCGTATTGAGTTCGGGAGAGGATGTCGTACCTGGTAAGGTGGGCCATCAGTTGCTTGTTGTCAAAGACCTTAGCAATAATCGGCAGTAGCGAGATAGGTCTGTAATTCTCAGGCAGCGTTCTATCTTTAGCTTTATATATTTCAATAACTTTAGTTATTTTTAGTGCATCAGGGTATTGGTTATGTTCTATAGCTTTATTAAAGAGCGTTGTTAATATCGGGGCAATGTACTTTGTAAGGTCTTGCATGATGGCTGGTTTTATTTTGTTTATATCTTCTGCTTTGTTTCTGTTTATTGCTTTCAGTGTATCAACTACATCATCCTGCAAAATGCGTTTGAGTGTAAAGGGAGGCAGTTTTCTCTGTGTTAGGTCTATTTCCTCTTCTCTGACTTTATGTTCTTGGGGGATTTGGGCACTGACCTTGGAGCCGACGGTCGTGTAGTGTCTGTTGAGTGCATTGGCAATACCTTTGGGGTCGGTGATTACCTTATCATCTACGCGGAGTTGGGTGGGCGAGGTCTTCAGACCTTGTGTCTGTGGGATCAGCTTTCTCAACGCATTCATACGTTTTTTTGGATCGTGACTTAGTTTTTCCATTAAGGTAGTCATGTATGCTTTCTTAGCTTTCTTAATCTCTCTATTAGTTTTATTTCTATGCTTATTATACTTAGTTCTATTACTTTTAACTGGGCATGCTATTTTTATTTCATACAGTTCTCTTTGTTTCTTAATCATAGCTCTAATTTCATTATTGCACCATGGTTTCCATTTTCGTTTCTTTACACGCTTTTCATACTTTTCTACCACTGCCTTAATAGCTGCTACTACTACTACTACTACTACTACTACTACTACTACTACTACTACTACTACTACTACTACTACTACTACTACTACTACTACTACTACTAGGCCTAGGCCTTCGATTTAATGAAGTTAATTTAACTTAACTTCTGGTCATCCATACAAATCGTTAGCTTAACTTCTGGTCATCCATACAAATCGTTAGCTCAAGAGCTATTGATTTAACTAGGTGGTGACCTACTTCTCAAATTATTAATAGTGATGAAAATTAAATTATTTAAAAAAAATTAAAAATATTATAATAAAAATAAAATAAAAATAGATTGAGTATTAAAATAAAATAAAATAAGATAAGATAGAGTATTAAAATAAAATAAGATAGAGTAAAATAAAAAAATAAAATAAAAAATAATAAAGGAGAAAAATAAAAGTAAAAATCAAATAACATAAAGGTAATATTATATATAGAACATATACATATATATGGGGTTAATAAAAAAAAAATTATAAATGTAATATATATATATATACGTTGAGGGTATTAAAGTCCTAGTCAGTTGTATATATATAACGGTGGCGCTCACAAAAGCTGCAAGACACGAGGTGACTCCTAAGGGGGTTTGGCCAACCACACTCCGGCTTAGGATGTGATCAACGCTGAACTTGTCCCACACTCAGGTATCATCTGATGATGAGGTGTCCAACGCCCTCCTTAGGCCCGTAGGCAGTGTCATGATTGCTGCAGCTGTAAGAGATACGCTTTGAGTTCAGTTTTGAATTCAGCTTTGTAAGAGATATCTCTCAGATGTCCTGGTAGCTTATCCCATTGTGCTTGTGCTGCTCTGCTATACTGACCAGTCTTAGAGTCGTTGTACATTTGTTTCCTTGATGATCGCCTAGTGTTGTAGTTATGAACAGCTGTGATTGGTCGGATGTTGTTGTAATGGAGGGGAAGAAAAGCCTTGAAGGCTGGGTAAATTGCATCCATGCATACGCTATATTTATACTACTACTACTACTACTACTACTAGTACTACTACTACTACTACTACTACGACTACGACTACTACTACTACTACTACTACTACTACTACTACTACTACTACTACTACTACTACTACTACTACTACTACTACTACTACTACTACTACGACTACTACTACGACTACTACTACTACTACTACTACTACGCTATATTTATACTACTACTACTACTACTACTAGTACTACTACTACTACTACTACTACGACTACGACTACTACTACTACTACTACTACTACTACTACTACTACTACTACTACTACTACTACTACTACTACTACTACTACTACTACTACGACTACTACTACGACTACTACTACTACTACTACTACTACTACTACTACTACTACTACTACTACTACTACTACTACTACTACTACTACTAGGCCTAGGCCTTCGATTTAATGAAGTTAATTTAACTTAACTTCTGGTCATCCATACAAATCGTTAGCTCAAGAGCTATTGATTTAACTAGATGGTGACCTACTTCTCACATTATTAATAATAATGAAAATTAAATTATTAAAATATTAAAATAAAATAAAATAAAACTAGATTGAGTATTTAGAATAAAATAAAATAAAATAAAATTTTAAAAAATAGTAATAAAGGAGAAAATAAAAGGAAAAATAAGATGGCATAAAAGGTAATATATGTATTATATATATAATACAAATACATATATATACACTACTACTACTACTACTACTACTACTACTACTACTACTTCTACTACTACTGCTACTACTACTACTACTACTACTACTACTACTACTACTACTACTACTACTAGGCCTAGGCCTTCGATTTAATGAAGTTAAGAAATATAACCTCTGGTCATCCATACAAATCGTTAGCTCAAGAGCTATTGATTTAACTAGATGGTGACCTACTTCTCAAATTATTAAGAATAATGAAAAATTAAATGATTAAAATATTAAAATATTAAAATAAAAAAGATTGAAAGTATTAAAATAAAATAAAAATAAAATTAAAAATTAAAAAAATAACAAAATAAAATACAGTAAAATGAAATGACGAAAAGGTGATAAATATAATAATAATATATTATATATATATACATATATATATGAAAATAATAATAAAAAAAAAATTAAATTAATCTGTTGTGAATTAAAGTAAAGTTCTAGCTTCGTGAGAAAAAAAAAATACTGTCTTTCACATTAAACCTTGCTTACTGTAATTAAAAAAAAAAAAAAAAAAAAAATTCTCGTCTCTTTCTCTTTAAACCTTGCAAACTGTAATAAAAAAAAAAATTAAAAAAAGGTGGAAGTAAATATATATGTATATGTATGTATATATATACGTTGAAAGTATTATAATCCCATTCAGTTGTATATATAACGGTGCGCTCACAAAAGCTGGAAGACACGAGGTGACTCCCCAAGGGGTTTTCGCTAACCACACTCCGGCGGATGTGATTAACGCTTAACTTGTCCCACACTCATCTGCTGATGAAGTGTCCAACGCCCTCTTTAGGCCCGTAGGCAGTGTCAGGATTGCTGCAGGTGTAAGAGATACGCCTTGAGTTCATTTGAACTCAGCTTTGTATGAGATGTCTCTCAGACGTTCTGGCAGCTTATCCCATTGTGCTTGTGCGGCTCTGCTGTACTGACCAGTCTTTGAGTCGTTGTACATGTGTTTTTTTAATGATCGCCTAGTGTTGTAGTTATGAACAGCTGTAATTGGTCGGATTTTGTTGTAGTGGAGGGGTAACCTTGAAGGCTGAGTAAATAAGGGAGTGTGCATACGCTATATGTATACATGTTAAGTATGTTGAGTAGGCGTAGTTTGGCAAAAAGTGGTTTGGTAGGTGTTCTCCATGATTTGAGGCAGATCAGACGGACTATACGTTTTTGGATGATAATGAATGGATGTATAATGGTGTTGTATTCATCAGATCCCCATAGAGATACCATACATAAGTAGGGGGTATACATAGTAAAGTTGGAGGAGGATATGGATGGGAAGTAGGCTGTTCACATAACGAAACATTTGGACAACGGTTGAAGGCGGAACACAATAGATTGCATATGTTCACGGAAGGACAGGTTGCTTTGATGATTGTACCTAATACTTTTACCTTTCGTTCTTGTTGGAGCCTCTTGCCGTCGATAGTCAAGTCGAGCTGCACCTTCTGTTCATGCTTGTGGAAGATAGTGTAGGTGGTTTTGGTGGGGTTGGGTACTAGGTTATGTCAGTGGAAGTAACGGACAAGGTTAGTTGTATCAGTTTGTGCTTGTCTTGGAGTTGCCCTTTATTCTTAGCAGCAATGATGAGTGTGGTGTCATCTGCATATGCAAACACTTTCCCGTGTGTTAGTGAGATTATAATATCGTTGATGTATAGAATGAAAAGTATTGTTGAGAGTGTGCTACCTTGCGGGATCCCATGTGTGATCTTGCGTGGGTAGGAACGAGCATATTGGGTAAATACGGTTTGGTATCGTTTTGCGAGGTATGATTTGAAAAAGGTAGTGGTGTTATCGCTAAAATTTATATTATTTCGTAGTTTATGGATGAGTGTTTCATGATCGATTGTGTCATAAGCTTTCGATAGGTCGATAAACAGAGCAAGCACATACCGTCCTGGGCCTTTGAGGTTTTGGATGTGATTTAAGATGGTTTGTGTGGTGATTGTTGTGTTCGAGTGTGGTCGGAAAGCATATTGAGTTCGGGAGAGGATGTCGTACCTGGTAAGGTGGGACATCAGTTGCTTGTTGAGTATAGTGTCAAAGACCTTAGCGATAATCGGCAGTAGCGAGATAGGTCTGTAGTTCTCAGGCAGCGTTCTATCTTTAGCTTTATATATTTCTATAACTTTAGTTATTTTTAGTGCATCCGGGTATTGGTTATGTTCTATAGCTTTATTAAAGAGCTTGGTTAATATCGGGGCAATTTATTCTGTAAGGTCTTGCATTATGGCTGGCTTTGTTTTGTTGATATCTTCTGCTTTGTTTCTGTTTATTGCTTTCAGTGTCTCGACTACATCATCCTGCAAAATGCGTTTGAGTGTAAAGATAGGCAGTTGTCTCTGTGTTAGGTCTATTTCTTCTCTGACTTTATGTTCTTGGGGGATTTGGGCACTGACCTTGGAGCAGACCGTCGTGTAGTGTCTGTTGAGTGCATTGGCAATACCTTTGGGGTCGGTGATAACCTTACTACTACTACTACTACTACTACTACTACTACTACTACTACTACTACTACTACTACTACTACTACCACTACTACTACTACCACTACTACTACTACTACTACTACTACTACTACTACTACTACCACTACTACTACTACTACTACTACTACTACTACTACTACTACTACTACTACTAGGCTAGGCTAAAAGGGTAACTGTTTTTTCTTATTCAGCCAACGGGAAAAACGATAAAAATAACCCGATAATGATGCAGAGTTTGTTATCATAACCGCGTTAAGTTCTACTACTACTACTACTACTACTACTACTACTACTACTACTACTACTACTACTACTACTACTACTGCTAGTACTACTACTACTACTACCACTACTACTACTACTACTACTACTAC
>WBZZ01001643.1:202500-252500 GCA_019918135.1 Paulinella micropora
TTTTTTTTTTTTTTTTTTTTTTTTTTTTTTTTTTTTTTTTTTTCCTTTTCGCCCCTCGCTTTCGGTCTGTATGCTTCGCTCTTTGGTTTTCTTTCATATTTCCTGTAGAGCCCACGTCGACGTGCTGTTCAGGATTCTGCCTCCGGTTGTACTTTGCCGATGATGCTCAACTCCTTGCTTTCAGAGTGCGTCTGGGGCCGAGTTAACACGCAGGCCAAAACATGGGAGGTGCTCTCCAAGCGGCCGTCGCCGCTGCCCCCGTTGCCGCTCTCACCTGCTGGGAGCGAACAGCGGCCCCAGAAGCGACACAAAACTGAGGCTGCCGATACTGGTATCTTGCCATTTCGCAGACCCGAACTAGCTTAAACCAGGTTATGCAAATGACGGGTGTCACTCCTCGAAACCTTGCAACGAGATAGCGAGATACGTGAAACAAAATACACACACAGCACGAATTCACACATATTAAACCAAAGTATCAACAAATTTAGGCATAGAAAGAAACGTAACAAGCTGTTGGTTTCATATATGTCAAAGTATTGGAAGGATAGCTCGGGAGCATAAATATTTGTGTGTGATGCCTCTTTCATGCACTACACATCAGAAAAGTTTTGCGATGCATGCCTTTGGTTTCTGTTTTTCAGCCGGATGCGAGCAGGTGATGTCTTATGGCCGTTTTTTGGAGACTGTGGCGTACCCTTATGGAGATGGTCGGCTCCTCTGCACGCAGGCTAGGACCACACACCTTTGTTGCAGATCAAGCGGCCAACGAGAAGATCAAGGCTCACCGGCAAGCGATCAAGCGCTCCTTCACTTCTGCGGGCAAACCTGGTATTTGTCCTCTCGAGCCTACAAATAAAAAAGAAATCAACGCAAAATGGAAATATTCTTGCACACCTCCCAGCTATGTTCGTCTACGGCCATTCCTTAATGATTCAGCTTAACCGTGCCTTTGCTGAAGTCCATCATAACGTTATGCCTAGGTGCCGCCTTTGAACGTGATTGCGAGCAGCTGCTAAAGAAACTTCGACTGCCTGAACATGTCGCCCAGGCGCCAACTCAAGACGTCCGCCCTTTCCCCTGTGCGCTTTGGATAGTGAACCTGGGCAGCCTCCTCTATTCTAACACATACTTCTGGTTTCGCTGCGCAGCTGCCACAAGAACTGCGGAATGGAAATCATTTTATATTGCCATCCTTCTTCCGCCTGCTGGAACATTTGAAGGGTCCCTTTGAAAGAAATATTTCAAATAAGATAAGAAGCACTTCGTCTTTTTAGAAGAGAAGCGTGACTTTACCATAATTTTTCGTACGTTTGGAGAAGATGCGGAAGAGGTCTGACCTCTTGCTTGGCCTCCAAAGCGTGAGCCTCCTTTTATCAGAAAAAAATCATGTGTTCGTACTTTGCATTTATTTGTGTAGGTAGCCAAGGAACTGAATCTGTATTGTGAGGTATTTCAGCATATATTTGCTCTTTTTGTTGTTTGTCCGTTTTGGTATTGTTGGTAGTTCTGTGTGTAGATAAGTCTTTGTGTGTGTATATTCATGCATGTCTGGATTGGGGATTCTTGACACGCCGGCTGACCAGGGAAAGCATCCCGTCTTTCCTGACGCTCGTTTCGATGGCTCAGATGGTACCACTGACCCATAACTCCTCTCTCCACATGTTTCCTGCATCGATTTGTCGTCCTTTGTGTCTTAACTAGGCTCTCTAGATCTTCGCCTTGACCTCAGCAAACAGGTTTAAAGCTTTAGTTAGCGATTTGCTAAGGTAGGTGTGTGGCCCAGGCGCACTGTCTCTACAGGAGCAAGGACGGCGCCACACTGGTAGTCAGCAGTCTTTTTGGCCCATTTTTTGACATGAGATTGCAACGTGTTTCTTGAGGCACTGGGCACATTAAAACAGGTCATCATCGATCATATCGTATCAAAGTGTAATTTTTCGGCCACTCCTTGAGGCGC
Organism: Paulinella micropora; assembly: GCA_019918135.1. Classification (NCBI taxonomy): domain Eukaryota; phylum Cercozoa; class Imbricatea; order Euglyphida; family Paulinellidae; genus Paulinella; species Paulinella micropora. The sequence goes on from WBZZ01001643.1 coordinate 204,461, forward strand.
CGATCGGATCCCAAGACATCAAGGAATTCTATGCTCAGGATAAGAAAGTATGTTTCTTTATATGTTGCTGCCTTGAAGTTTTTCTGTGCATGGCGGACGGGTTTTCAGGTGAAACTAGTGCACGGGTTTCAGAATATCTATCTTGCGCTACGGGATCTGGTTTCTCCTACGGCAAAGGCTCCCCGCGGTCAGTCCTTCGCACTCTCCTTGCCTCGGTGTTGACAGCAATCGTATAATATTTTTGTCCTATAGTATTTATGCTACGAGACTATTTCCCTTTTTGGCATCAGCAAAGCGAGCATTCCTCCGCAGGTCTTTTTCTTCTGCACTGCTGCAACCGAAGATGATTCTGTTGCAGGCAAACCTCTTATTGTCTCGCGACGCTTTGAAGCTTTCTTTGACAATTCGTCCTCTATCAAAGGACAATTATCTGTCTGTTCAGAGCCAACGCAAATATTCTTTGATGATAATATTGAACTTGACGATCCTCATATCGTAGATGCAAGATACGAGGACGGAAGCGAGATTCCATGGTCCTTCAGCCAGCACCGCTACCTCGTCAAAGCCGAACCGTACGCTTCGATCCTGGATCCTGATTACTTTATCAAAGAGCTGCAGCGTGTGGAAAAGCTCTGGCAGAAGGAAGGATAAAGTGCGTCGAATGAGCTTGTTTGGTGAAACAAAGTGTAGTTGGCTGAGTGACTTTCTAACTCTTATGTATTAATATCAATTAGTCCAGCTAGGCTATTCTTAGTTTAAAACTGGATGATGATTATGACTGGCAGTAGTGTTATATGGCAAGGTATGTATTGATGCCGCTTTATTAACTTAAACTAAGCTTACCCGGTATTCAACACTGCGACTGAACTTGTATTACTTAATATAATAATGTAAATCACACTGAGTGTTAATACAGCTTAAGCTAACTAGTACCCGGCCGGTAACTGGCTCGGACAACTGATACTATTAACTTATGATTAAGCCGGGCTTTGGTTTATCAGACTGAGCACTTTAACGACCAGCCAAAATCACTACCGTTGACCTTTTACTGTTTTTGACCGGCCCGTTAGATTCTCCTCTACACGACGTCACCTTTCGACTTCACTAACTAGTTTTCGATTTCGTTCAGCAATGACTTCAAACGATCAAATCAAAGTTCTTTTTACAAAAGCCAGAATCAACTATTATCTTTCCCCCACTCTATCTATTACCTTTTCCCCCGATTTCCCGTGAAACACGCACGTTACGGTAAATAATATGTAGTTAGCTTGCTAATAAAGTTTGTGAAATCGGGGGGCGCTAAGGGTCACAAACTAAAATATAATAGATGTGTTCTTACGGTTTTTAAAAATTGATTATACATATCTTCAAGAAGTCCTCACTGTAAAAAAACAGGGATAAGTCACTACTTGACCACACATCTTTGTGGTCAAAGACAACACCGTGACGTCAAGTTTGTGGACAAGGAAGATAGACTGACTCCCGGAAAACTGCAGAGAATCTTTTCCAAATGCAAACTTGATTTTGGACACTCAGTGTATCGGAATGAATACCGTACCGGACCGAAACATTAATATTGTGTTAAACTTTCTTCAAGTTTTTACTTCAACTTTACCGTTCACTTCTATTTTTAGTTCCGTTACTTCATTTTTCCATTTATTTATCAACTGTCATAACTTGTAGTTGTTAAGCCAAGTTTTCAACTGTCGCTAACATATCAATTTATTTCCCTTTACCTGTTAGCTTTTTAGAAAATGTTAACTATTGTCTTTTCCCCCCATATTTAACTTTATTTCTTTAGATCGCTTTTCGGGGGGCCAGGTCACATTTGCAGAAGATCGAGAGTAAGAGTGATAATGCACCGCAGCAACCCACTACCCTCTCATCCACAGACACGCAGTCACAGACAGAACGCATGGGAAGATGTAAACCACCACCACATCCTATCTACGCAAAACTCAAGCCTGGTTACTCACTCACACCCAAACAGAGAACACTAGTATACGAGCAGGTAGATAAGAACGGACACCCCAGGTGTCAAGGAAGGAACACAAAAGGAGAACAGTGTGGGATCTCGCGCAACCCCAAATTCTACGGTTCACTCATGGCGAAACGGTTTGCATATGGTTTGTTTTGCGGCTATCATGCCGAGCAGGACCCCTTATACCCCTTTATAGACCTAGCGAGACCGGCAGCAGAAAGACCTAGCAAGAATAGCAAGTTTCCGGACGAAGCAGGACTAGAAGCTGTAGCAGAGCAGTACCTACAGTTATATGGCAACATTCAGGGTTTCAATCAATTGAACCAAGAATGGTGTTATTACCCCGCAGTAAAGGCGCACGAGTTTCAGGTACAGCCGTCACGCAAACTCAAGGACCTGACAAAACAGTATGCGCAAAAGACGGGCCGGATCCAACAGGTTGTGTACGGTATATCCCGATGTGTCACCCATAAAGTTCTACACACTCTCACACCTAGCTGAAGTTATGACACAAGGCTGTCAATGGACATCAGGCAGGCAAGTAGTGTGGACAGCTGACGAACAGACAGACGACTTTCTCACAGACGTGATGAAAGCAGTAGAGGGAGTTTACCTGAAGCATAGAGTAAGGAGAACTAGCCCCTATAGCGTCGACAAAGATCCCATTCTCACTCACTCCACCCCACAAGAGAGAGTAAGTCTACCACAAGCACCACCTCATTCAGACACAACTACCGAACGCAAACTCTTTACTTCGCCACGCAAAAAAGAAGAAGAAGAGCTAGAGGAGGTCGACGAGGAAGAAGAACAGTCAGAGGTAGAAGAAGATGATGAGATCTGTGAGTTCAATAGCGACGACGAGAGGAACTCAGATGAGATCAGACTCAGGGACGCACTTGCAGCATTTCCACCAGATGAGGTAGAAGAACTCGAAGACGAAGACGAAGAAGAAAGAGAAGAAGAAGATGACTCAGCCATAGTGACTCACAAGACGAAGAAAGACGTGAACACAGTAGCTCGAGATAGAGCGATGGTGTTAATCAATGCGAGAGACACACCAAACTCAGCACACACATACCAGGATAGTGGAGCTTCATAATACATCTGTCGAGATTCTCATGTAATGACGAACATGACGAAAGTAAAACCGGTGAACTTCAAGACTGGAAATGGTGAGAGAAAGTACAGAAGGCAGGTATGATGCATTTAGCTAGAGTAGATGGTAACGCCAAACTTCATGTTATAGCGAAGGCAGCATACAATGACCCCTCTATGCCTATCAACATAGCACCAACAGGCCCCATGGATCATTATCACCACAGGGCTGTGGTACATCAGAATGGTAAAAGATTCATCCTTAAGAAACCTATAAAGGTAGACCACAGGGACATTCTAGTCAGGGGCAGATTGACGAAATCTTTGTTGTATCGATGGGACACGAAAAAGGACAAACCGCTCAGGATCAATCAGCGATATGTTCCGTCGTGAGCACCCACGAAAAACTATGTTGGGTAATCGGGGAGGGAAGCTATCGTTGGGGTAATCGGTAGACCAAACAACGATAGTGATAGATTCAAGACGAGAGAGAATAGAGATAGCGATAGGACCAACAATGCAATTCTGTTTGTTAAGTATGCCGCCAAGACAGACAGACGCAAGCCAATAGATATAGATATCCTACATCCTAGTATAGGCCATTTTGGTTTTGGAAAAGCCACTGCTTTTGCAGATGCGGCTGGTTATAGAATAGTTGGACCTAGAGGAACAATAGAAAGCGCTAAGGAAGAGTGCGCTATGTGTGAACCATGTATGATCGGCAAAGCTAAGGTTCTTCCTGGATCTGCAGTCAATCATATTCGCAGAGCCGATAGGTCAGGAGAGATATTGCACCTAGATACGCAAGGACCCTGGCGTGTAATGTCAAGGACAGGCAAGAGATATAAGTTTTCCGTGACTGATGATTATTCCAGTTATACGTTAGATTTCTATCTTGCCCATAAGAATGAGTTTATTACTTGTCTCAAGAAGGCCTTCTTTGAAACGCAAACAGGTAATAGAGTCAAGGAAGTACGCTGTGATCAGGAGTTCACTGCCCCCACAGAGGTGCGCAGAGAATACCCAGGCATAGTGTGGCAAGACGCAGCTTACAGGAAATAAAGATGGCAATCCGGTAGCGGAACGAATGAACCAAACGACCGGAGGACCCGCACGCGGTATGCGCATTCACGCCGGATTTCCACCCAACTTCTGGGATGAGATGGAGCACACAGCCTCCACACTTTGGAACATTCTCCCGGCCACCATTGGTCCACGCAAGGGTATGTCACCGTATGAACAGCTTTTCGGTAGAAAGCCCCAAATGCATCAGCTGAAACCTATTGGTAGTAGAGGAGTAATGCACATAGGTAAAACAGATGGCAAAGGAGCTATGTCCAGCAAAGTATTTACGTTAGTAGGATACGACATACATAGAGAACTGTATCGTGTATGGGACGGTAAGCGAGTGATAGCCGGTGTTCGTAACGCTAGATTTAACCCGCGCAAAATAGGCCCACTGTCAGGCGTGCCCGCCAAGATAGATTGGAGTGACGAATCTGAGGGGGAGACTGAGAAAGACACAATCACCACAGATCATCATTTACCAATGCAAGCCATTTTAGACGACGAAGATGAGGATCAACAACCCCACTTCAAAGACCCGACACACGAGCATACGACAATTCCGTCACTTGAGAGAGCGATGAGACCGGATTCGCCAACTCGCGACCAAGGATTACAGGAAGAGCAGAAATCAGAACAGCAAGATGAGCTCAGTATTGAACAAAGCTTAGCTGAAGAAAAGGACTCAAACATTAGTACAGGTCCGATGCCCTCATCTGATTTTACTGCCACAGAAGTGCCTCACACCGACCCGAACCGGTATGTTGAGAGGAAGCCCCCGCCGAGAGGACTAACTTGGGAACAGAGCAATAGCGTAAGCTCAGCCAATATAGTTACCGGCAAAAGAGAGAGAAAGCAAACAGACCTAAGTTCTACATCCACTCGTCATGTAACACTTATGAACGATGTATTGAATGACATGGATGATTGCATAACTCATGACGAAGCAAGTGAATGATTATTATATATTCATCTACCTACAGACTTAGTTGAAGAAGGAATGTCACTGAAAGACTTGCAGAAAGGAATCGATAACGAACTAAAAGCGTTACGGGAGTTCAAAACCTATGAATATAATGGGTAACGGCTGACGAAGTTAGGAAAGCCGGAGTCAAACCCGTAGGTTTACTTTGGGTTCACAAAGTCAAAATTGACGAAGCAGGAATAAATTCGTCAAGTCACGTCTCTCGTTACGAGGAGATCAACTGGAGCCCGGTATCAGTTATAACCCTGAACGGCTTTACGTTCCTTGCGCCAATCATAGATCAGTCTTACTGTTGAAACTGTCAGTAAGCTTAGGCAACAAAATCTATGCCGCAGATTTCAAAGAACGCTTACCTCAATGCGCTCATGAAAGATCCGGTATATGCTCGCGCCCCACCCGGTGTATCCGAGAAAGGACGCGAAGGGATGTTTCTTAAGATCACCAAAGCACTGTACGGAGCCCCTCAGGCAGGCAAGAGGTGGTACGATCTATTCGCAGAACTTTTAAGAGAGCTTGGATATGAGCCCCTTATTAATAAGGCAGATCCGTGTATGTTCATTCAGAAGGACGTTCACGTCAGTAAAGCCATAATAGGTGTTTTTCACGTAGACGACCTTATATTTATTGCCCCTAGCAAGAAAGCCTATAGCAAATTTTGCGATAGCCTCGAAAAACGATTTCAGATCAAACGACTTGGCATAGCCAGAGAGTTTAAGGGCATGGAGATTGAACAGAAGGACGGAGAAATAAATGTGCACCAGCGCACCTATGCAAAGAAGGTAGTCAAGTTCTTCGGCTACGCCGATTCTAAGCCAAGCACTACCCCGGGTACTAAAATCGACCCCGCCCCGATGCACACCTCGGCCAAGCTCAGACAGTTTTCAATTCCCCAGATAGTCGGTAGTTTTCTTTTTTTTTGCGAAGATGACGAGACCGGACATCGACGAAGCTGTGAACGCCGCAAGTGTTATGCAGACAGTCGACGCGGGAGTTGAATATGCGCGTTTAGGCAAATGCATCCGTTATTTGAAAAATTTACGGGGTTTGCGATTCAAATCGGGCACAAGATCCGGGTTGGTTGAACAAATTTCCGTTTATCCGGATGCAGCGCATCAAGCTTGTCTCAAGACTGGTAAATCGAGAACCGGCTACGTAGTACTCGTTGGCGGAAGCCCAGTAGCATGGTTGTCGAAGAGACAAACTAAGGTAGCCCTTTCTTCCAAGGACGCCGAAATTATCGCTGCAAACGAAGCAGTAAGCAATAATATTTACTAAATATATTGTTACCTTTTTATGGTCAATTAACGACATAACAATTATAATTAGGCCGGATTACATTCATTACCATTTATATATTTGCCTATCATATTTATTATTCGTTACAACAATATTGCCGTTATTCATATATTAATTACCAGTTATATACATTGGCCCATACTGATGCAATATCATAAGTTAGGCTACGAAGCCAGTATATAAATTTATGGTATTTATTTACTCCTAGTGATTATAAATTTATGGTATTTTAGATTGAGTTCAAGTCATTGGTTCCTAACCATTAATTAAATTCATTATTATCGTTTCAACCTTTGATCAAAGTACCTCAGCGTAAACAATTATTCAAGTATCCGGAGACAATGTCTACTAGCATACTTTCTGGTTATGGAGCCTTGGATGCGCCCCGCTACCAACTCAAGCTACCGAAGTTCCCGAAGAAGCCTGTTGATGGATTTAACCTATGGAAATGTCAGTTTTTCGCGTTTTTATTGGGCGTGGACGCACGCTACATACTGCTGCTGGAAGACGCGGAAACGCCATACACCATACACGAGATCTCTACCATCTACGCAAGCACTAGGACTACGAAACCCGCCCAACCCGCCCCATCTGGCCCAACAGGACTGTCCGCGTCCGGAACTACATGTACAGCAAAGACTACAGCAAGGAAGGCGATGAGGAAAAGTTCCGACGACGAAGAAGAGGATCAGTCAGCCTATGGATCACGCAATGACGGAACGTCAAGCAGCTCATCGAGCAGCCATCGAGCAGCTAATCAAGCAGCTCACCCTCCACCGGATCGCCAAGTAGCTCCCTCCTACCAATTGTCCACGTACCGACTGAAATGGCTACATTGTTCAGTCAAGCCGACTATGTAAAGGCCCAGATACATATCCGTTGCTTCCTGGTAGAAGCATGCCAGCAGTCAACTGCACTTCTTAGAGTGCAAAGAGCCGGCACCAACCCCGCAGTAATCTGGACTGCGCTGTGCGAGCGATTCGGAAGCAAGGGATCAGTATCCATCGCCCGACTTCTGATGCAGCTTTTCGAGACCAAGCTGAAGAACAGCACTCAACTACCTACTTGGATGGAAGTCCTGACTCAACGCTTCGAGCAACTGGAGTACCGCTACCTGACGAGTTCCGGGTGGTCTTCCTACTCTTCAAGTTGAAGGAGTGTGCGACGTTGGCGATGGGCGACATAGGTGGTACAATGTACTGGTCTAAGTCAGACAGAGACAAGCCATATTACAATGAGATGTGTTCACTTATTTTACAAGCATTTCATGCAAACCAACTATCTGTTACCTCATCTAGGTCCCCCACTGCCCTCTACACTTCGACTTCGCCTGCGACCAGCAAGAAGGACATACAGTGCCTGAACTGCAACAGAAGAGGACACATCGCGGCCCAGTGTCAGTCTACCTGCACGAAGCGTGTGTGCCAAGGACGACCCAGGCACTCTGGAACCGAGTGTCCAGTTCGCCGACGACCTGCACCACCCAACACGAAGGCGCGACGTGGTGGCCGAGGTGGAGACTCGAATCAGCGAGGACCACACGACACGAATACAACGACCAACACGACACGAATACAACGACCAACCGGACAAGCCATCATCATCACCGACGCGGACGCAACGAACAACGTCGACGACCCAACCAGTGACCCACCAGAAGCGTGGCTGATGCACACTGGCAACTTCGACGAAGAACGACCCGACCCGAGGAGAACGACCCATCACAAGAAGAAGTTGCCTACGTAGAAAGGGGAAATAGCAACAGAGCAGGACCGATCCAACTATCTCCCCTCACACCTACTTCTACCGACTATAACCCCCCTACCCCCACTGAAGCATTGCCCGCACCACACCCGGACTATTTGGAAGACCCAACGAGACGCCCCGACATCCCGTGGAGCTCGCTCACCGTTCTACAACGCATGGATGAAAATGACTACAGACGCGCCTACATCCAATGGACACAAATGCAGGACTTGTTCCAAGCGACCCCGCAATAATTCCCGGTCCCACCCGCCCACTGGCCATTACCTTGGTGCCCCCTCGGGACGCCCATCAATTATTTTCTACCAAGAACCGACCCATGGATCCTACCGTCACGACTGGTACAAGACGTGCGCGAGCACTTCGTCTTGCGAAGCAGACGCCTGAGACGAGCACAACGGGACCCGGGAAGTGCACAGCAACAACCGGCAGACACACAATCCCCGCACGCGCCAACGCAGAGCTTCACAAGCTCACCCACACCTGAAGATAGAACGACTTCGAAACAAGACCAACAGGATAGACGATCGATACCTGCATTCATCGAAGAGCGCCGACAACAACAATGGGAATCACCGAGCGTGCGGACCGCCTCAACGAGCGAGGAGCTACCTACCCCAACAGTGGGACACGGTGATAGATCGCCCGTCTCAACTTTTACATTACCTATCTTACCACGCATGCAGGAAGAAGAATGTCTCACACCGGTTCAACCAACGACGACATCATCGACTACACCAACAGTCAACGCAGACACTGCAAGACGTACACAAGCTATAGCAGAACTACCCTACGGCCAACCGGTCCAATATAGGCGAGTACCGGGAGCATCGCAGCCGACCGAACGCAAGTACACCTTCGCTTGGTCCGACGCACATCATTGCTTCCGCCACCCCACTACTGAACAGTTGGCATACTGGAGCATCGTGAAGGACTTCCGCCTGCTCCCAGAGCAATGGTCATTGACCAAACCGGACTGCATCGACTGCAAAGCCGTTTGCGAAACCAAGCGTGGCAGTGTCAGATGGGACTGCACATACTGCGGCAATCAAGAGGGGAAGTTAAAGCGATGCAGCGGCTGTCAACTCGTTTACTACTGCAACATCGACCACCAGAAGACCGACTGGCCGGCACACAAGGAATTCTGCAACATGGCCAAGCGTCATCCTCTGATCGACCGGCTACGAGCAAGAGGAACGAGGTATGACCTACTCGGCATACCAACAGACCAACCCGAATTGGCCGATCTCGCATTTCAGCACCTGCTGCGATACCGTGAAGGGGGGCCGCACGCACCTCTATTCATTGACTCACCCACAATGTTGGACATGGCCATGAGCCTGGATGAATTTGCAACTAGAGGGAGACGTGTGGACCCCAGGACTGCTACAATGGCACAATCACATGCCCACCTCAACTTCGCGGAAAATGACGATGACAACGCGGAGACCTCAGCGACACCAAACGCATTTAACCTCGCCGCCATCGCAGCTACCCTACCGGACATGCCCGACCTAGACGACGCCTATTCATTCGCCGAACCGACAGCAACATGGGCTACACTACGACCACCACCGACTGGAATGGACGAAATGGAGGCAGAACAACGCCGACCCTATGGAATAGACGCAACAAGTGAACAGTGGTGACGACTGTTGGAGAAGCAGCTGAAGCGGATGCTGACCATACCAGACACGCTGCCCGACATGAAGCACCGACCGCCCCCGGTGAGGCCGTTCATACCTGACATTGAACGATTGTTCAATGATAACATCCGACCCCCAGTCAACTACTACCCGCCTGCAGGGCCTGAAGAAGCTGAAGAGCTACGAGAACGCCTAAGACGCCACGACTACTCACACACAATCGAGTTCGTGCTAATGGCAGACATCTTCGACGAGCTGGAGGAAAAGAAATACCCAAAGGAAGACACAGCAGACGCGGAGACCGTAGCTGACGAGGACGCCTGCGACGACATCGACGAACCGGAGCTCGACGACCCGGAGTACGAGGACCGCTTCTTCCCACCCGCACTGGACTTTGCCAACGTTCGAGAGTGGCAATACTACGTCAACGATCATCCAGAGTTCGAATATTTGGAGTTCAAGGATATGAACGAATACTTATTACAACCCATGGATGCAAGAGACGATGGACCTCGAACGGAAAGAGCTCAAACACCCTGCAGTCAACTACGTCCTGATGGCCGACGACAACCCTCCCGACGTTGTAGATAGCGCATGCAACCGCTGGCTATTCCACGCTAAGGCCCCCGTCGACCCCAAGTCTGTCCGCGAAGAGAAGCCGGCTTTCCTAAACAACATATCCGGCAAACCACTTCCGGTGAGGACAAGGGCGACGGCCACTCCGACGTGGCTCAATGGTTATGGTATATCGTTTAAACAGTCATTTCCAAACTCACTCATATCACCATCATTACCATTCAACATTGTCCCCACCCCACGCCTTGACCATGACATGCACAAGACAATCATTCACCAGAATGGACAAGTTTTCATATACGACAAACCCATAACACTAGACAGAAAAAACATATTGGCAAGGGGGAGGCTCAACTCACACCTGCTATATGAACTAGATAGACCTGGAACAAAACCACTTCACCCTCATCAACGATACATACCATACAGGTCCAAGCCACGAGAACAACCAACATTGGCCGCGACTGTCGACAGCCTGCCAGATCTTGCACTATGGTCAGTCAACCCTCTACCATCACATGCACCGTACGACGCTATGAGCTTTAATGCATGCAAACCCGCAGATAATGCACGAGTTTGCAAACAGTGTAGGCAGACGCATCGCTGGTAAAGATTGGATGCGTCTGGTACGTGCATGTCATGGATGTAACAGGGGCAAACCAAACAAAACCCCTATGTATAGAGGGAACTATCTAGACCTAGAGTACAAGAAAGGTGAGTCATTAAACATAGACTTCAGCGGCCCATTTCCCGTTCGATCAAGGTTCGGAAACTACTATCGAGGCGGAGTGACATGTTCTCACACAAAGTTTGCTTGCGACTTCTACACACCCACACGTGAGTCTAAGCTATACATGCCTCATCTCACACGCATATTTGCCTTCTTTGAGAGACAATCAGGCAACAAGCTAAAACAAATAAGAGCAGATGGTGAGTTTGTGTCTAAACTACTAAGGAATTACATAGACAAACACGGCATCATACTCAAGACCACCACACGCAACGAGCCAAACATGAACCCCTTTGCAGAAAGGATGAATAGGACAGACGACACACGTGCCCTAGCTGCACAGTTAGACGCAGGCTTGCCACACACATTTTGGGAGGACACACACAAAGCGCGCCTAGCTATCCGAATGGTTACACCACTTTGCAAAGGCACGGACAAAGGCAATCCCCATGGGAATTGCTTATGGGCCGGAAACCTGTGCAATCATTTATTCAACCTTTCGGGTGCCTAGCATGGGTCAAAATGGAAACGACAAAAGCGCAGCCTGTCGCTGTACCAGGCACACTCATCGGCTACAATATATATCGTCGTGTCTATAAGATACTCATTCAGGAAACCAGACAAGTGGCTACGGTGGGAAAACGCAATGTACGTTTCGACACTACGACTCGCGGCTACACTTGCAAGGTGCCCAGACGCCCTTGGCAACCACTACTCGTGTCGCACAACGAGACGTACACTGCTCTACCAACTACCGTGGCAGTCTGTCCAGTGGAAAAACGAGGACCAACTACCACAATTCCATAACTTTGAAACACCCACAGTGGCTGGTGGCCAAAAGAACAACGGTCGACTTTTTCACCAGACACACCAAACACACTGGACACACTGGAAGGTGAGACAACATACCCAACCACCGAACCCACTTCAAGCCTTTACGTGCAACCGAACCCATCTTTTGGTTCTCTACTTCCCCCACCCACCACATTTGCTCCCACCTCAACAACTTCAGCTGCACAAAAGACAAAGACAAGCACAGCACCTCGACAGACAACACAACACAACCAACCGACACCAACCCCATCCCATCAACCCTTATCTGCGACCCAATTCCCTCTCCCAAATAATTGGACCAGCAATAAAGGCATACCACGACAATGGGATGGTGCTGCAATAACTCCAACAAACATAGTTGCCCAGCCTAGGCAAAGGAAACAAACACCAGCACACCACCCCACTCACACTGCTCACATCACTTTTGCTCATGAGCTTGAGGGGGAGGAAGACCAGGCCATAGAACAGGACAACTATTGTTTGTTTACGAGAGTGTTACACATTTCTCAGAAAAACATAAAGTCACACCCACAGGTACTCGCTGCACAGTTGGCCGAGTTGCAAGGATTGTTTGAATGTGAAGCATTGCAATGGGTGCCTCGGGCCACAGCAACAACAGCGAACGTACCTCCCGTTCACACCACATTCGTCGATGCAATTAAGACAGACGAATCGACAGGGCAGCAAAAATACAAATCGCGACTAGTAGCGTTAGGAAATAGAATTAAAGAATATATACATTATAGTCCATACGAATGTTCCTCAACCACCGCCCAACCTGTTTCTTTTACTACTAGTCTGGTATGCTGCCTTTAGTGGCCTTATGATTTCTCATCTTGACTTCTCACAGGCGTATTCCCATGCAGACATGAAGGACCTCGCCTTCGCCTACCCGCCGAAAGGATATGAAAACGAAAGTGACCCTTCAATAATTTTACTGTTGAAGAAGGCACTTTATGGCACCCCTCAGGCGGGGCGAAGATGGTTCGATCATGTTTCAGCAAGCGTGAGGCAGATAGGGTACAAACAATCCACACTGGACCCTTGTATCTTCTTTTTGCCTCAGGTTAGGAACCGGCCGAAACTACCTCTCTACCTACTACTACGCACAGATGACTTGCTTGTTTTTCATAGGACCACAAACGAGCATGAGGCCCTATTTACCAAATTGAAACATTCATTTAGGGTGAAAGATTTGGGCCAGGTTAGGACGTTCTGTGGTTTGCAGTTTGTTAGGACATCAGAGGGCATAGCAATACATCAACATGAATATATTAAGGGCATGCTTAGGGATTTCAACTTTCACGAGGCCAAGCCGGTGGCTACCCCTGCAGCCATGACTGACCCTCCACCTGCCAATAAAGAAGCAATGCTTCGACGTTTCGCGCTCCCTCGCTTGCTCGGTGCCCTCCTCTGGCCGGCAACCCAGACTCAACCTGCGATCTCCTACGCAGTCAATCACGCAGCCGTGCTCGCCTCCAAGAAGCCTGATGTGGCCTACTCCGCGATAACCCGCATCCTTTGATACCTTCGAACGCCAAGAGGCATTTTCTTCCCTTTTCAAACCCGTAGGTTTGAACTTATTTCCTTTTCGGACGGCAACCTCGGGGGATGTGAGTACACGCGACGTTCAAGAACGGGGCAATTGCACATGACGACCGGCCCGATAGCATGGAGTTCGAAGCGTCAACCGACTGTCGCGCTGTCGACTCAAGACGCTGAAACCATCGCCAACTCTACGACATGCCGGATAGCGATCGCAATCCTACACATGTGCCAAGACATTGGCATCCCGTTGAAGACGCCGGTCACAATCAACAACGACAACCGGGGGGCAGTGCTGAATGCAACCAACGGCATGGGTACCGACCGCACGCGTCATCTGGCCCTCAAACACCATTACGTGGTGGAGCGAGTACGAGCCGGGGAGGTGATCGTTCGACATGTGCCTACGAAGGACAACCTGGCTGACTTGATGACGAAGTCACTTCCAACTCCGCGATCTTCAGAGATAGTCGCACAATTTACTGTATTACTTAAAGACGCTATCGGATTACATTCATTACCATTTATATATTTGCCTATCATATTTATTATTCGTTACAACAATATTGCCGTTATTCATTTTTTCATTACCAGTTATATACATTGGCCCATACTGATGCAAGTAGTATAATATGAAATTTACAAGGGTCGTTTTTCGTTCCTCAAAACGATCTCATAAATTTCATTTCTCTTCTCCTATTGATTTGGCGCACAATCAATACGAGAGCACAAAACACCCCAAAAAGCCCTTTATCTATAATCTAAAAGAGAATAGCACCTTCTTTATTTTGGACTACCTCCAAAATAAAAATCTAACATATAAATAAAAGAACATTAATATAAGCATTATGGATAGTCGCAAACAGAAGATAGCGGAATATGTAAAGGAAAGAAGAAAACAGAAATATACATGTGTATGCGGTAAGGTAATAGGGATATATGGAAAATATCAACACGAAAAATCTGACTTTCATAGAGACTACTTCGCAGAGAAAGAAGAAGTTATGATAGGAGGACATAAAGTTATTCGTATAATTCGTAGAAACGACATGGAAAGATATTATAAAAATAAAATGTAAAACCATTTAAAGAAATAAATATTATTACTTATATAATATGTCTTCTAAAATGATACAAGCGGACAAGGAATTGAAAGAACTATGCAACTTACATTTTCCAGAAGCATTAGCAGACGATGGAAGGATTAAGAAATACACAAGAAGAGAAACGCTTCAACGATATAGCAAAGCCTTTAAGTTTTGGGATGGACAGAAAAACAAAGCATTAGAGGCTCCAACAATGTTGAATATCCACAAATTGCAAATTTGTGAAGAAGCAATTGCACAACTTAAATTAAGGGTGATGATTGTATTAAATTACAATTTAATTTAAAATGTAAAACCATTTAAAGAAAAAAATTATATTACTTATAATATAGATATGGGGAGACACAAGAAATATCTCACACCCGAGGACAAACGAAAGGCTAACTCCGAAAAGGCTCTCGCATATTACAAAAGAAATAAGGATGAAATTAATCAAAAGAGGAAGGAGCAATTAAAAGAACGAGACAGAAAACTTAAGGAATATGAAGAAATGAAGGCGAGAGGAGTATAAAAAAAACAAAAAACGAAAAATTATTTTTTTGTTATGAATGAATTTCATGTTAAAGGTAAAACAATCTTATATATATAAAAAGGGTAAAACAATTTAATTTATTTCCATTATTTTTATATCCACGCTAATATAAAAGTAAAATATGCCACCACCATTACCGCCAAGACCGACGAAGGAAAATGTAGAACTAGCGAAGGTAAGGGCGAATTTGAGGAAAACTACAACCAGAGAAAATAAAAGGGAATTTAAAGTAGTAGAGTTAAAATCTAGGCGAGATAATAGATTAAACTCTCTTACATACGAGAAGCAAGGATTAGACATAAACTTTTATGATACTGACGCATTAGAGCGAGAGGTTCTACTCCCTATACTATTAGATGCAAAAAGAAATGGTATGAGGAAATGCTGATGTTCATATCACTATAACATACATAACAGACCACGAAGAATTAAATAGATATTATAAAAAGAAAACATTTAATTCTTTTCAAATAAAAAACTACGATGATTTTATTGAAATGTTGAATGAGTTTAACATAAGCAATATTGAAGCATCTGGACTAGGTTATGACAGGACTATTGAATATGCTAAGGTAGTAGTAGTTCAAGAAAACGGAGGAGGATGTTATGAGGGAAAATACAAAAGCAAATAAACGAAATATGAGGAAAGTATATTAATATCTCCCGCCAGCAAAAATAATAATTGTTTAATCTTCCTTTGTAAAGACATTCTTAATATGCCACTTATTAACAAAAAAAGATGTAATGATATTAGAGAACAATTCAATCTTTCTAATGATTGCCCTATACCATTCTCTACCGCCGTAAAAATCCTTAATAATAAAGGAAGGAAAGACATACGAAATAACAAATTCTCTAACAAAGGAGACAATAAGCAAGAACGAAATAGGAGAAGACGCGGATATTATGATTTACTTAGAGAATAACCACTATTTTGGATTAATTAAACGATATAAAAAGAAATGCGAAAATGCTTAACTAAGTATTTTACTGAACATACTTGTAATCCAAAAGTTATTAATTATGCGAATAGAGAAATATTAAAGAATGGAAAGAGACATTTAATAAAGAAGTCTCATAAAGAAAAATATAATAATAAAGATGAAGTTCTTCATTATAATAAATATTTCGCTGGTAAAGATTGTATTTCTAAATTTCTTGATTTAGTCTTAGAGAGAGGACGAAAATTAACAATAGAATGGGGTAATAATAGAATGCTTCGTAATCCAGTCAAGAAAGTAGCAGGAGTAAGAAAAGAGAGAAATAAAGATGAAGAACCACCAATTTTGTATGTGAATGGTTTTAACGGGGCGAACTTTGACCACTACTTTATTAAACAGGAATTAATAAGAAGAGGTATCAAACCAAAATCACATATGATTAATAACGGCTCAATAATCTCTTTACAATTTGAAAATATTAAAATGTGGGATATGTGTAAGCATACTCAGGGGACATTAAAAGAAAACTTAGAAAATATGAAATGTAAAACTGTTAAAGGAGATTTTGACCACGACAAGGCAACTACTTGGGAAACAATGAGTGAAGAATTAAGAAATAAGTGTCTTGAATATTTGAAGTGTGATGTTATGGGGTTAAAAGAGTTATATGACAAAATAAACACAGAGATGTTTGAAAAACACTCAGTGAATTTAACTTCATATTTCAACTTCAAGCCTCGCTTTCAATATATGGAAGAAAATGATTGATGGTAAGCACGATGTAAGACTTCCAACTATTGAACAAGAGAAAGCGTTTAGAAAAGCGGTTATCGGAGCAAGAACATATCCCAGCAAAAAAAGATTTATTTCAAAACAATACAAGGACTACTTAGCGGGCAAAATCACATTTGACGAATTAACCGATTATTTAGTTGATGCGGATGTCGTATCTTTATACCCAACAGCGATGCTTAATTTATTTATGGTTGGAGAAATTAAACTGGCTATCCCACCATTTGATTATAATAATCTTCCTATCGGTATTTACAATGTTGATTACATCTCACCAAAAGACATATTACATTCAAGAATAGGACAGAGTTAAAGTGGAATTTGACCGATATGAAAGACCAATGGCTTACAAGCGTTGATATTGAAGATATGATTAAGGAAGGCTACGATATAACGATTCATAAAGGATACTATACAGAGGAGGCAGAACCAGTATTTAAAGAATACAAATTAGAAATGTTTAAGGCGAAAGAGAATAGCGAGAAAGGCACACCGCAATATTTATTAGCCAAACTATTTATGAATTCGTTATACGAAAAGATGATACAACGACCTATCCCAACAGAAGCAGAATATATTAAATCAAATGAGGAGTATTGGAAATTTTGGACGAAAAATTATATATCTGATGTGGTTGAATTCAAAGACAAAGACGGAAACAAACTTTGGCACGTATCTGGAATTTCTAGAAAGGAAGAAATAATTGAAGAGAGCATAACTAAACCTTCTCACTACGGGGCTTTCATTCTAGCATATAGCAGGCCAATTATGTATAACTACATAAAAGAGTCTAATCCAAATAAAGACATAGAGGCTGATTTCTATTACACCGATACCGATAGTTTAGTGTTGCATGTTAGGTTCGCCAAACTAATCAAAAGGCTTGGTGATAAATCTCTCGGAGGAATAACGGATGACTTAGGAGATTGCTGTAAGATAATAAGAGGAATATGGATTGCTCCTAAATTGTATATGTTAGAATTTACAACGAATGAAGCCTTTCTCCCTTACCTTACCAACAATGACTTAAAACATAAAGACAAAGGAGTTCATATAATTGAATGCTACGAAAACGATGGAGTAAAAAAGAGATACTACCATCTTAGAGGTAAGGGGTTGAATTCAAAGGGGTTAAATCCAGAAGTATATGAAAAGATGGATTTAGGTGAAAGCATTGAAAATGTTAGAGATTTTCAAATGAAGAAAATTCATTTATCACGAAATAGCAAACAGCAAAATATTAACCATTTTAGCATAGTTCATACTACAAACATAAAAAAGAAAGTTAATGATAATAAATGGTGCGGTCGTGAGTTTATCAACAAAAATGATAGTATCCCTCACGGCTTCCATATCCGCTCCTAGATTAATGATATCAATTAATTAATTTTTTTCAATAAAATTTTTTTACCAGTCTATATAGACCAATGACCACCCTCACAAGACTATGTGAGAAGGTTGAGAAACTCTCTATTGAAAATAAAAAAGAAACATTTTCTCTTACCGATGTTAAAAAGATAATTACTGACGAAATCCAAATGATTGAAAATGCACAGGCAGGCAAGCCAAAGGATACTTTTCCATTTGGTAAGTATCGCGGGAAGAAGGTTCAAGATATCGCACTTATTGATAAGCCATACCTTGAATGGGTTATGAAACAGCCGTGGTTTGAGAAATTTACGGACATTAAAAGTGAAGTAAAAAAATACATTTAATAAAAATTATTTTGTAGTATATATAAGATGACATATCTATTTCGACAAGTCGAAATAGATCACCTTAGCACCAAACAGGACTACTTGAATGAAATTGAAATGGAGCCTTGACAGCGAAATTAAGAAACCTTCAATTAAATGGACTAAGCCTGATATTGTTTCTTTCTATGAGCAATATAAACCACGTGATGACAATGTGAAAGTAGTTATGCCATCCAATGTTGATTTGCAAGATAAATCAACATTTGCCATAACGGATAAAGAAGAAAGCACACCTTTTAAGGTGGCTGATTTAAAAGAGACTGGAATTACCGAAATCAAGGTGAAGAGATAGCACAAAATGAAACCGATATTTGTCTTCAATATGGTAAGTATAAAAAAATGAAAATTGAAGATGTTGCTAAGATTGATAAACCATACCTTGAATATTTAATTCAACAACCTTATTTTAATGATAAAGATGCGGTAAAAAATATCTCTGATGATACATCGCTTTCCATTACATTTTTTTGTCTGTTTTCGATGTGTATGAGCAAGCGAAAATGAGCGTAGCGAATGAAAGCGATGCTCATAAATATCTATTGGTCTTCTACGAAGTTAGCGATAATATTGACATTTCCTCCTCCACCAGCAGAGACAGACTTCTGCGTAAAAGTTAATACATCACTCGGCGATAGGTATATATCATAACTTCTAAGATTGATTTGTTGAGTTGAAGCACTATTTACATATAGTTTAAAAATTGTTGTTCCGTTTGCGATAGCACTCGCCTTTGAGTATCTACAATTGAATACTTAGAATCAACATCTGCAAAACCTGCTCCAGTTAGTGTTCCATTTAATACCATTCTGACAACATTCGACTTAGTATCTTCATTTGTAATACTTATCAAAGTTGGATAAACATTTGAATAATTTGTCAAATTAGCACCGCCCGCATCAAATACCGCTTTGTTTCTTATACTAATAATAGGACTTTCAGTTGTGTTTGATGCTTTACTTCCTTCCACTTCGTTTGTTATGCTGGTATTAATAGTATTTGACCCCTCAATGAATAAACTGGCACTCGCTGTTTTAAGAGTTTGTATTCCAGTCGCTGCATCATTTTTCATTACTGCTGTAAAGGGTAATGTTGTATTTCGCAGGCTTACCCCAGTATTAGCATTCGCATACTTAATCATATGAACTAATTGAAATAGTCCTGTTATGGGATTTTCAATATAAAATGTAATAGCACCAAACCCAAGATACTGAAATTGAATTTGAAATACATTTCCTTTACTCCAGTCTAAGTCTGGCATAGCATAATTTCCATCGCAAGGGTCGTCCCAGTCTACTTGGTCAATATAATTTGCGACACCTCCTTTAATATGTGCGATATTCATTCCTGCTTGATTTTTGTAAAAATAAAATCCATCAACGAGATCATTTCCTATTCCAATATATGAATAGTAATCTTTTGTATCATCTGTTGTCCATAGAGCAGTAAAGCGGGCTAGGACACCCATTCCAGTTCTATATTTTATTCTCCTTTTACTTACCAATCTAGCATCTGCCGTAGCATCAGCAGTTGTTTTCAATTCAGCCAAATTATTCAAAAATGACACAGATGATTTTGTTTCTGTTTTTGTCCATATCCTAGTATTAATGGTATATGGAAAGATTTCTTGTAAAACTGGTGTTAATTGACCTACTACTGCTTCGCCAAAAGCGGTTTTTGAATTATTTGTTTCAATATTACCATCATATCCAACACTGACATTTATAAATTCTCCGTCTGGATTTTGTGCGATTAAGTTTCTCTGGTGCATATTGAGAATTTCACTCCAATCTCAAATATATTTGAGATATCTCGCTATATTCTCAAAATGCTTATATCATTAAAATTAAAAAAAAATTATTAAACATCGATGTTTGTAAAATGTTTTTGTTTTTTGAAGTAGTCAAAAACAAAGATACACGAAAGCGGAGCGAAAGTGTGAATTTACAAATATCAACTAATTGTAATCATATTTGACTTAATCTGAACCTCCCGCTGAGTAATGGCCACGGTGTAATGGTTGTAGGCGGCATTCGCGGTGGTTGCAATAAACTCCCATCGTCGCTCAGTATCAAGACTTAAACCGCTGATTTCATTTTGGTCTTTGCTCCACAGCGGGCGGGTATTATCCCAAGCATCAACCCAGAACCAATTGTATTTATCTTTATACACATCGTTATTCAACAAGGCCGAACCCTCAACCTTTGGCTTCAAATACATATAGTCTTCTTCGCTCGCAGTGTCAACGTTGAATTCTTGCTGGCGGGAACCATCCAGAGTAGTGTAAAAATTGACAACCTTAGCAGC
This sequence comes from Paulinella micropora, assembly GCA_019918135.1. Classification (NCBI taxonomy): domain Eukaryota; phylum Cercozoa; class Imbricatea; order Euglyphida; family Paulinellidae; genus Paulinella; species Paulinella micropora. The sequence goes on from WBZZ01001643.1 coordinate 225,410, forward strand.
GGCACGATTATCGTTGTCATAGGCAGTGTTCTTTCTTTCGTCTGTGTTAAAAACAGAGTGATAAATCTTCTTCAAACGGCGACCGTGGCCTCTGTCAAATCGCATAATAATGTTTTGGCTTGTGCTTGCTTGTGTAGTATTTTTGTAAACATAGGGAATCAATATTGAAACTCATACCTTCGGGGCTAGCAATCTTCTGCTGGATTGATTGAATAACATCGGGGTTCGTTTCAACCGCAAGAAACAAGGCAAGATTGGTGACATCAGCAGATACAGTCATAGGCATGGTAGCATTTAGTGCGGCAAGATAAGCAGTGCTAATACAAGTAGCAGCACCATTCGTCACCGTATAACCGGTTCTGTCAGTAGCACCCCACACAATCCGCATACTCAAAATTTCTGGAAACATAATAGTCTTATCAAGTGCGAAAATAGTGTTAATAATCATGCCCAAAGGAATTTTAACATTAATGGCCAAAGTGGCATTCGCTCCACTTCCCACAAGATACTTCGCCTCGTTGTAATTAACATTTACGGCGGATAGTGCTCCAACTCCAGTCGTTAGAGCAGCATCATCATGACGACGAGCAGAAATCACTGGCTCACGCAATAGACCCTGAGTAGAGGCGGCAACATCGTTAGCACCATCAGCGGCCGCACGAAAGGCTGTTCTAGTTGCTTCAACACTAATGTTAATCAATCCGTTAGCATTACACTTTTGGAGCATAAAACCATATCCACTAGCATCCCCGTGGTTAGGAAGGTCTAAGAAATCCTTCAAACTCATTTCTGGTTTCCACAGCATCTTAGTTACCATTCTGAGATGGTTAAGGTCGCACAGATAAACACCGCTACGGGTCTGAAGTTGTATTTGGCTAATTTGTGAAAGGCAGTCCATAAAAATTCTAGAATAAATATTGGCACCAGCCGCTCTCATAGTATAAGTAAAACTCAAATAAGACCGAGCGAGATTAAAAGGTTGGCTAATAAGGTCAAAACTTCGTTCTTGTCCGCCAGCAGTGGTGACTTCAAATGTTCCAGAACCCTCACGAGGGGCGAGTTTATTCAAACGATAAGAAGCACTGATGTAGTCAGTCTTACTGAAGTCTAATTCTCCGCCGTGTTGAGTTGGCATTTTTTGTTTTTTTTTGGCAGTTGTGAAAATTAACTAATTCACCAGAATATATTTATAGAATAGAAAATAATTCTAAAATTAAATTAATTACCTTACCTCACCTTTAACAAATTGAAAAATGAGGTAAATAAATTAAAATAATTAGTCTCTCTGTAAATAAACAATGTTATAACGATACCCAAACCATTAAGATTTATAGCCTGATCGTTTTCGTCTGTAAGATAAAGTCTATATACATTATTTGAACTAGTTGATAATTTCTTACCATACTCAGACCCACTTCCGTCGTATATAATGGCTCCAAATGGAATTTCATTCGCCGTCCCTCACCCAGTACACGGCTGTTGCTCGTTATCGATTTGGTGGTTGCTGTGGCTCTGGTTGCTGTGGCTCTGGTTGCTGTGGCTCCGCAGAACTTGTGCTCGGGGGTGGTGCTACATACGTCGGTTGTGTCTCCGCTGGTTGTGTATTTGTCATTTCAAATATAAGTTGTTTAGCATCTGGAGAATTTTCAAAACGTGGTGGGTCTATTGGCGATAGAGTGCTATTTACAGGAGTTTTTTTTTCTTCATTCTTTTTGCTTTCATTTTTAGCAATCATTTTTGTTGTAAATTGTTCTAGTTTATCCCATCCATCTTCTGCCGATGATATGTTTTCAGTGATTTTTTGTGTGTATAACCATCTCTTTAAACTGGTGGCGTAGTCGTTTGAACCTTTGTTTTTTATTATAGGGATATTAATGCCTGCTTTTTTAAGGTGATTTATTATTGTATTATTTTTCATTTTTTGACACGTTTTTTTTTCGTTTTCTCAGAGAACATTTCATCAATAATTCTTCGTCTCTTTTCTTCTTCCAAATCTTTTTCTTGTTTATTTACTTTGTCAGTTACATCAGTTATTTTTGGGGAAGATGTAGTTGCGGTTTTCTTTGGTTTATTTATAGTTGAAGGGGGATTCGGTTTCGCTATAATAGGCTGGGCAACTGGAGCCGTCAATAATCCCTGTCTATGTAGTCGTTCAGCATTTAGTTCCTGAATAAGACGCTGTTCCTTCTTCTGTTCCCTATCCTTTTCTTCCTGTCTTTCCTTAATCTCCACCAGTTCTCTTTTATGTTCCCTGTCCTTTATTTCTTTTTGTTCCTTCGCATCGGCTATGTCTTTTCTTTCTTGCCTCTTCTTCTCCTCTTCTAAATCCTCCCTTTTCTTCTTTTCCTTTGCTTCCTCGTCATGTATTAACGCATATTTCCTTTGTAAGTTGCTTTGTATCTGGTTTCGGTTCTCGTGTTCAAGACGATTGAAATCAGATTTGATTATTTTTTCCCTTGGCTTGCGACTAGCCCTTTGCGACTTTGGCTTATTACCAATATATTTCATAAAAAGTTTAACTATTTGTAATGTGCTTAAATCATTTGTTTTCTTACCAAAATTAAGATAATATTTTTTACCCTTCTGGATAATATAAGGCCTCCCGCTCTTATTTCTATACACTCGTGATGGTCTTACCTTAGCCTTTGATATTTTAGAATTGCGCTTCATGCTTCGCATTATCGCTTATTCTAAAACATCTATTTTTCTTTATTAAAAAAATTAATCTGAAACGATGGTTGTGATATTTGTAAATCCACACTCCCGCTACCGCTCCCGTGTGTTTACAAACATCGTTTTTCATTAACTAACCATTCGATGTTTGACAATAAACGAGAATGAGCAAAGCGAATGTAAGTGAAATTGTCAAATTTCTTCAGCGAAACTTTACAGCCCCTCCTCGTTGCTTACCATATCCGAGTTTTGCAGCAGTAGAACCAATACGAGACGCATATGGAACCCCGACATCGCCAAGGGCATTAGCGGTCTTTGAAATAATCTTGTTATCGCGAAGGAATTTATTAACAGCCATTGCAGTTTTTCCGACCTTAGCCCAGTTAATCTTTCCTCCCTTTTGACCACATCCCTTCTTCTTAGTTTTCTTTTTTCCTCCCTTCTGTGGCATTGATGAATTGTATCCGATGTTATGTCCTGATGGTTGTGAAATTATCACTGGTGATACTGGCATATATAATACAGAAAAATAATTATAAAAAATATTATTTTACTTAAGACGAAAATTAAAATTTTTCTTAACTCATCATCAACACTTGAAACATAAAGAAAATTAAATCGTTCCTTTGTTGCTTCGTGATACTTTTAAAGAAAATAATCAAAATCAAAAGATAAGTCTAAGTGTTTATACACGAGTTCCACTTTGTCCTGAGACTGGCCTGGAAAGATTAATAAATAATCTAACTGCTTAATGGCTTCTGACCGTAGGTCATTCAGATACTGGCTTGACATAATCACCTTTGATTTATAGTGTCTGTTCTTTTTTAACAAATCACTTACGGACTTGTCTCTCAATCCACTTCCTAAATCGTCCAAGACAAAAACAACCTCTGGCGAAATATACTTGCTTGGTCGCTCTTTTGGTGCCTCCTTTATCTGTTTCTTTTCTTTTCCAAAGTATAAAAATTGCGGTTTCTCTATCGGTTCTTTATCGTCCTGTTTAATTTCACCTTCCTGCTCTTCTTCTGGTTTGTTCAGTTTGTCTAACTCATAATCAATGACATTCACACCATCTGATTTGAGAAAGGTATATACAGCCATCGGGTTTCCCCTGTTTTTAAAGTGCTTTACCATTGCTTTATAAATGTAGTCCTTGTGTATTGTTGAAGCAATAATGACAATACGGGTTTTTCTGTCTGTCGTCCGTTTTAGTATTTCAAAGAGTGCTGTTGTTTTCCCGCTCTTCTTACGGGCAAGTAGAAATATGTTGGCATACGGCTCATTAAATAATGTATAACCTTTTGCTTTTTTATTTCAATCGCCCTCTTATTTTACTGGCTTCACCTTTACGTTATTCAACTTCTCCATCTTATATATTCTAAGAAAAAAATAGTTATGAATTTCTAAATTCATACATTGTTGCTACGCAACGAATTCCAAACACACAACAATTCTTCCCGCTAAATTTCCTGTATCAATATTTCCGCTGTCGGTTTCAAGGACTTTAAATGTATATTGTCCGTCCGTCCATCCAACGACACCTAAATTATAACTAAGGCTTGAAATGTTTGCTGTGGTGCTGACGGAGAATGTGCTAATAATTCCAATTCTGTCCATATAAAGAATTCTGGTTTTGGTTTCCGTCTGGTCGTTATAGTAGTGAATAAATTTTACATTCATTTTAGTTGGTGTGAATGACATCTGAATGTTCTTGTTGAATGATTTACCCACAAAATCATTGCTTAGAAAAATAATCTTTTGGTATTTGTGCTACGTCATCATATATATATATATATATAAAGATTTTAAAAATCTTTTAGCAAAATCGTTTTTGTGAAACTTTTTCAAAAAGTTTCTATATAATATAAAAAAAAATGATTTCAATATTTTGTTTGTGTTATCTCCAACTTGTTGGAGATTTGCTATGTCGCGAACTGCCTGCGACTTTTATAGTAGAGCAAATCAAACAAAACGAGATGCGTGTGCTTATTGTATAAAGCAAGGTATTGAATCCAAATTTAAATGTATTTACAAACCTCAAAGCGAGTGGTGTGTTAGTTTTGATGAAGCCCTGCCGTTAATCTGTGCCGGCGATAGTTCTTGGTATAAAATCCACTTGTATGAATGCTCACTTCTTACTTGAAGAAGGCGAAGGAAGGCAGATACCGATAAGTAAGGTCGAAATTCCGACATAAGTATTAGCAACCTCACAGGGTAAGTTCTTTTCAGATAGCCTCACGATACAAAGGGTTATAATGGCAATAATGATACCCATTTGAAATAAGTATTTAATAAGTCGGCTGTCGGTTAGTCTGTTTTTTATACAACAACAATTCCAGTTATCTTCCAATTCGTGCTCTACTTTTTTTTCCTCAGTCTTTAGTTCTACTTCAAGAACACGAGACTTTAATTCGGGAGTTAGTTCGCCATCCATATCCATAATAGGCGGTGGTCTGTGAAGTCTAGTTGTATTGTTTGACATGATATTTTAGAATTGCGTTTCGTGCTCCGCACTTTCACTTATTTAAAACATCGTTTTTCTTTATTGAAAATAAATAAATCGGTTTTCGATGTTTATCAACAAACGAGAATGAGCGAAGCGAATGAGAGTGAAGTTGATAAATATCAAGGGAAAACGACTGCTCGTATTTCCGCTAATTGGTTGGTTTGGTCTTGTAGTATATTAAGTAAAGTTTTATTTTCTTTTTCTAAATTAACTACCTTTTCCGATAACTCCTGTGTGGCTTTAATAAACGGGGCGATAAACTCGGAATAACCTATACCATAACCGACATCGCCACTATAAACACATTTAACATCTTCTGGATTAACACTCACACCTTTCAATTCGCATTCTTTTCTTTGCTTTGGACACGGAACCATAATTGTTTCTTTTATAAAACCGCCAAAATCTAGCATATTCATTTCTGTTAGTATTTCTTCTAATTCCTGTGCTATTAAGCCAGTCCTACATTTTTTTAAATCATCAATCATGCGATAGCAGACTGGATTTAACTTATTAATAAAATCTAAGCCTAAGCATTCCTTTATATCTTCTTTTTTTCTCCTGTCTGAATACTGAATTGGATTAGACAATACCCATAATTGTCCATCGCTTGCTTTCAAAGACATTAAAGCAGTATTTGAACTATTCTCCCATATGAACCCACTCGTTGAAGAATTATTCACTCTAAATCTAATAGCATAAGAAGTTAATCCTCCACCTACTCCTCCTGCTGGTGCTGTTCCTCCACTTAATGATTTATTTGCTCCAGACTGAGACATATAAATCCCCCATGCTGAATCACCAGTATCCCAAATAAATATTCCTCTAGCATTAGTCCCGTCTGTTTGTCCTTGAATTCCTATTTTCGCTCCATTAGTAGTTGTGGTCGTTAGCAACCCAGAGTATGTAATTCCCGCATTCGCCGTTAGTAATCCACTCGTTGTTAATGTTGTTGTTGATATCCCCGCATTTGCCGTTATTAATCCACTTGCTGTTGTTGTTGATATACCCGCGTTTGCTGTTATCGCTCCACTTGCTGTTATTGCCTTCGTTGTTAATAAGCCCGATGTGTCAAGTTCCAGAGCGAGATACCAGGGAACAGCAACCCCAGCACTTTTCCCACTATCATACAAAAATCTAAGTTTATCATTCCATTTACTAATTAGAAAATTAGAACTCGCATAACTTGATTTCCATCCGCCAGCATCTAAATACGCATCAAAGGTCATATTTATGTTATTATGACTTAAATTAGTTCGTTGAAAAGTAGGATAAATATCTTCCGTTGTAATAGCCTGCAAATGTGCTCCAGTTGTATTGTTATTAAATGTCCCATACAATTCTAAACCCGCTGTTGTTCCTATTCCTTTTGTTGTGTTTCCTATAACTATTGGTTTGCCTGTTGCTGTTGTTATTTTATCGCTTGCCGTTAATGTTGTTATAGTCATGCCAGCAGTTGAAGTAATTGATGTTCCCGTTATTGTTTCACCATTTGTTATGTTGTTTGAATTCATATTTAAGGCACCATAAAACCGCATACCGCCAGCATTGTTAAAACGAACAATGTCAGACGAAGCACTTTTATTGTCCAAAAGTTTTGAAATATAAAGACCTGCTCCTTTTACATCAAATGCTACATTCGTGAATACATAACCTCTTTGGTCTGCGGTTCCACTTGTAGCAGTATTTAGAGTAAACAAGAAATATTGATAACCACCAGTTGTCTGCGAAAAGAATATATTTCCTCCATTTTGGTTTAATATCCTCGCCCCGTTATATGTAATATTTCCACCATTAATGATTTCTTGATTATTAAAATCAGCCGTTTGTGTTAAAGTTAGATATTTTATCGTAGTGCTCGTCCCGTTGAATGTTTTAATTCCTGTTATAGTTTGGTCTCCTGTTAGTTTCACACAATTGTCATCCAGATATTGTCTATTTACCGCTTCATTCGCATTTTGCGGTGCTCCTAGATTAACAATCCTACTACTATTACAATCTAAGCCAGTAGCATTAAACCACGAAACAATCGTTCCGTCAATAATAAAACTTATTTTTTTCGCTGAAATTTCAAAGTTGTAATACGTATTTGTTTTCATATCCAAACTAGCAATTGAGCCGATATTACTGGTAGAATTGAAAACGATGAATGTGCCCTTTGTTGTTGAATTTATTGAATTCCCAGTAATTTCAACACCACTGCTATATGTCTTAATTCCTGCTATGGTTTGGTTTCCTGAGGTTTTAACTGCCGAAGTATCAAGAACAGAAACATCCACACCATCAACAAGATTTAAATTTGTTATATTTTGATTTCCCATATTTAGTCCCGTCATACTAGCAGTGCCGTCTAATCTAAGAAAGGGCGAGTTTGTGTTTCTCCATTGTCCAGTGCTATAAATGAGTAGTTGATTATCTGATGCTGTTGTTTTAATCACATCGCTATGTGTATCAATACTTCCACTTGCCGACACTTTCGTTGAGTTCGTATCGTGCTCTGATAGCCAAGTTGTGATAGACCTGCCATTTAGTTGATTTACATTTGTAATGTTTTGACTTTTCATATCAAGACCAGCACTCGCATTTATTATACTGCTAAATGTTTTAATTCCTCCTATGGTTTGGTCTCCTGTTAGTTTGACCACCGAACCATCAACTGCGAGATTAGCGAGATTAATTCCATTATACGTAGAAGCCTCTGAAATAGCATAACCATTCATATTTAGTCCTCCAGTCATACTAGCAGTGCCGTCTAATCTAAGAAAGGGTGGTGTAGTGTTTCTCCATAGCCCCGTGCTATAAATGAGTAATTGATTATCTGCGGGGAAGCCTGTTATTGTCACATCGTTGTGGCTATCTATACTTCCACCTGCTGAAACTTTATCATTATTGTTATTATGTTCAAATATCCATTCATCAACATCTTTGGTATTTAGTAAATTAACTCCTGTTATATTCTTCCTTCCCATACTAATATTACCGAATTCATCCACATTTATCGGAAATGTTTTATTTACCCAGTTTATTGAGTTATATGTTAGATAACTATTCATCGCTATCGGCGCGGTTATGACCACATCTGAAAGTGTATCAATTGAACCAGGGGCTGTATTCTTCGATTTACCTTCTACATCGTTGTAAGTTAAGTATTGTCCGCTCGCTTGTGCAAATATGTTTGTGTCTATCAAATTATATAAACTGGTTTGGTGCGGATTGGAAGTATTAGAGCGGTGTTGAGTTGAGGCTTTGACTTCGTCGTTGTCCCTTACTCGTTGCTCTGTATAGTATAAATTTTTTCCTTTTTTGATGTCGGTTGTGCTTTTGGTAGCCAGTCTCGCATCAAATCGGCAGTCAGTGCAATAAAGATTTATCGGGTCGGCATCTTCTGGCACTCTGTTTGTGTTTAAACCTACTATGTTTGTGTTGGTAAGGTCAAGGTTAAGTATATTTAGACTATCAACAGCCAACTCATTAAGGCCTAGTAATGATTTATATTGCGACATTATATTAATTAATTATTAAAAATACTAAAATATAATAATCTTAGTATAGAATGCCGTCTCCCGAAGCAAGTCGTAAGAATTGGGGTAGTGCTGTGGAAGGAATAAAAGCGAAAGCGAAACAACGAAAGATGGAGCATGCTAAAAATGTTTTGGCACAATACCGAAACGCGGTTAAAAGCGAAGACGAAGATATAGAGAGAAAAATAGCAGAGATAGAAAATAAGAATTTAGCAACAGATATCATTAATGAGAAGGAACAAGATGACACACCTGAGCAGAGTGAGAGTGAGGATGAGGTTGATTTCACTGATATCATTGCGGAAAAGATGGCTAAGATGAAAATTAAAAGAGCGAAAGCGGAAACTAAGAGATCGAAGAAAAATAAGAAGCCAGAGACTGAGCCTGAGGAAAGTGAAGAAAGTGAAAGCGAAAGTGAGAGTAGTGAAGAAGAAATAACAAAACCAAAGAAGGGGAAAGGTAAGAAGTCTAGCAGTGTGAGTGTAAAAGTGTATAATCAATCTTCTGGTGGTGCTAAGAAAGAAAAAAATAATGATATTGAAAAATGTTTCTTGAATTTTTAATTTATCCACTAAATTTAACTCGTTTATTCCATACATCTTTATTAAACTCTCTTGTGATTGAAGTTCTTTTTTTCTTAAAAAGTTTATAAGCATCAGCAAAATGTTGAGCATTAATTTTTAGTGTATTCTTCCAATCATTGCTTTTCATATGTTTTTTTACTTTTTCAAGTAAAGGTTCTTGATATTTGTAGAAGTTATTAATAAAATTCTTTCTAATTGAATTCAATGTTTCATCAGCACTATTTCTTCTTAGTTCTTTATATGAAAGTAAATTTTTCGTAATTTCATATACTTCATCAATTCCTCTATTAATAATTTCAATTTCTTTCATTTTATCTCCAGTTAATGAAATCTCATTAGTCGTCTTAATAGAAGTTTGTTTTTTTCCCGAAGGTTTAAACTTAGGTGGTGGTTTCGTAGTTTTCTTAAACTTTTTCTTTTCCGAGACAATCTTTCCATAATGTTCCATTAATTTAAGCAGTTCAGCCTTTTTTGATTTGCTAATTTTTGGACAATGTCTCCTTTTTTCTTCACCTAATACCTTTCTCAGGACTTTTACGGTCGGCATTATATGTATAAAAAAATATTTTCATATTTTGTATAAATGGATAATAAACATACAATTATTAATAATCAAAATCGTAATAGTCAATTAGAAGACACACCTACGGGAGAAGTAGTTAAAACAAAAAAAGAAGAAGCCCTTGAAATTCACCACCAGAAAAAGAACCCAAAAATATGGAACACTATATGGTTGATAAACCATTAGACCAAGTCTTTCTTGACTTAGCAGATATGAGTAAGATAAAAGATAAGAAAGGGACAGTCCGCCTTGCGGACGGCTCACACTACGTGTGGAGCAATAAAGGCTATGCTTGGATGCTTGTTTGGATTGATTGTCATTCCCGATATTTAATAATCATTCCATTAAAAAATAAAACAGCAAAAGAAGTTTATTACGCTTTGAAATCAATCAAATATAAACCAAAATCAATTACTACCGACAGCGGGGGAGAATATAAAGGAGCAACCCGTGAATATTTTATTGAAAATGGAATTAAACATGATGTCGTTGAAGTCGGCAACCATAGAGCCTTAGCGGTTGTTGATAGAGTGATACGAAGTATTAGGAGATGGCTTGACCTTTTATTTGAAACCAATCGTAATTTTGATTGGTTAGTTATATTCAGGACTTAGTAGATGCTTATAATCATAAAGTTCATAGAGGAATTCAGGCTAAACCAGCGGACGTATTTTTTGGGAGAGATAAAAATAAACAAGTGATAACACGTGATAATTTAATTGACGAATTTGAAGTAGGGGATAATGTAAGAAAAGAAAACAAACGAAATGTTTTCTCCAAAGGTGGTAAGACTTTCAGTAAAATTATTTATAAAGTCAAGGGACGGAAGGGGTTTAAAATCATATTAAATAACGATGAGTTGGTAAGTCCGAGAGATTTATTGAAAACTGATTTTGCTAAACCGATTGACGAAGAAAAAGACATGAAGGAGCAAACTAAAGAAGTTATTAAAGAGAAAAAGACAAAAGATTGCTAAAACGTGAAGAATTCAGCCAGAGAACATAAGAACTTCAAAGCGAGAAAAAAAGGCGAAGGTAATATTAGATTTATAAGCAAAAAAAGATGACGCGGTATACGTCAAATCATCAACCAGAGTTGAACTGGCGACCAATTTTTCCACGGCGTTCTTACTAACCATTTTACATACAGACGCGCCGTCTAACAATTTGTTGAAAAAGAAAGTATTTGAATTACTTGATACGGAGAAAAAATAAAAGATTTTGCAAAAAAAACAGACCGCGAAGCAATAAAAACATCAACCAGAGTTGAACTGGCGAACGATTTTTCCACGGCGTGCTTACCAACGATTTTACCACATCAGCGGTGCTAGATAAATTGGTAAAAAAAAGAACGTATTTGAAGTGTTATTTACATCAAATTCTAGAAATTCTATTTCCGCGAATATGTCCATCATCCGTTTGGTCTTTTGGCGACCAAAGAACCAAAAGGAATTTTACATAATTTCACTGAGGCGACCAAAAGAGTTTCTATGGCAGAGGAACTAATTCCGAGAGAAAATAAAACCAAAAAAGATTGGTTGGAAAATTTAGACATACAAAAACTTAGCAAGGAACGGCTTATGAAAAGCAAAATAAATGCTGAGGAAAGAATTACGAAGACTGATAAAGAAATCTCCCGCCTTATTGAAAAGAAACAGGCAGACATAATTAAGGTTGATGCTATCAATGAGATGTTAAAACGAATGACTATTGAAAATAATGAAGTAGAGGAGGATAAACTTATTCGCTTGAGAAAAAACAAATTGGAACAGAAAAAAAGTAAAGAATTAGATAATTTTTATAGGTGGAAACAAGATAATCGTGGACAACTTTCCGTTATTGTCATGAATAATATTATCACTGGAATTGAGAACGAGCATTTATCGTTTAATGAATACGTAAATGATAGTATTAATAGTATTATTAAACGTAAAAACGATAGAAATATGCACAGAGTCTTCAGAACCGAGAGTGCAGATAGCAACTCGGAATAAAAAGACTTAGTGTCAGTTGTTTCGGATTACTCCAAAACAACAATGGTTTTTTTAAAAACCAGGGGTTTAAACCCCACCCTTATTCAAAGAAATTTCTATTACACATGCCTTTTGTGTGTGTAATAGACTATGGGGGAGCCTAACCAATTAGCCGACCGACTCGGCGAAATCAACCTCGCTGGGGGTAAGTCCTAACTCTATCGTTTCTTTTTTCATGATAATGAATGTGGTAGGTATCTGGAAGCCTTGGGGAGATGTTGAAACCAAAGCCCCACCGGAGATGAAGAACCCCAGATTAGTGAGGGTTCCTAGGGATTTCGCTCGGCTTGGGAAGGATAAAATAACTTCTCTTCAAGCAGAGCGAAAATTTTTCGCCCGTAGGGAGGCGGAGAGAGATGAAAATTTTTTGTTCGCTTGGGTTGAACGCGATGCAACCATGAGAAGACCAAGAAAGAAAACTTTCTTTCTTGTTTCTCTTGGTAAGGAAGAGGAGGAAATTCTCGTCTTTCCTTCTCTCTCAGCCTTGATGAAAAAGGTGGGGGATGACGAAGAATCAATCAATTGGGTTATCTCTTGAAACCTTGTAAGGTTTATTAAAATGGAGGGTTTTCTTATTTTGTAATATGTTAGTGTGCTGTCATATTGAATTTGGGGGGTTTTGTGCTCTCGTATTGATTGTGCGCCAAATCAATAGGAGAAGAGAAATGAAATTTATGAGGTCGTTTTGAGGAACGAAAAACGACCCTTGTAAATTTCATACTATACTACTGATGCAATATCATAAGTTAGGCTACGAAGCCAGTAAATAAATTTTTGGTATTTATTTACTCCTCGAGATTATAAATTTATGGTATTTTAGATTGAGTTCAAGTCATTGGTTCCTAACCATTGATTAAATTCATTATTATCGCTTCAACCTTTGATCAAAGTACCTCAGCATAAACAATTATTCAAGTATCCGGAGACAATGTCTACTAGCATACTTTCTAAGCACTTTGTGAAATGATGGCAGTCAAAAAATTCTCATAGAGATAGGCTTAGCACAAAACAATCCCGTTGAAGTGTTCGAAGATAATGCGCAAACAATCTTAGCGGCACAGCAAGGATTAGCGGAACCGCGAACTAAGCATCTTCTCGTGGAAGAACACTATTTGCACGAGCTGGAGAATCTCGGAATCGTAAAATTTCGGAAAGTTAGTACAGACGAGCAAATTGGTGATGTTTTAAATAAGCACCTTCCCAAAGATCAAATGGATTATCTTTTGGACAAATTCACGCTTAAGATGGAATAAACAACGGCAATATTGTTGCCTTTTTTTCCCGTGACTGGGAATTTATGGCTAAATAATGGAAATTGCACTTATGGGTTGGTGACGGTTTAGGGTAGTTTTGGCATTTGTGCAGGTTACGGACGTAACGCATCGTGTCAGATGACCCGTGTCAAAGGGACACTCCGTTGATAGCAGTTTTTTCCTTTGGCTTGTTGTTTGGGTTCATATCTGGCTTCCCTTTCTATATCAGAAGTGGAGGTTAGTTTTTGTAGGCATCACCCCCCGGATAGCCGGTAAAAAATACCTTTTCCTGGTGACAGGTGCACCAGCTTGTTTTTCAGTATTATTTGTCCGGATTTGGACCTGATGCCATTTTATTCCTGGTCTGTTGCCGTTTTCCTTTTTGGTTTCACTGAGCTAATATAACGAGATATCATTCTCATCTTTTGAGGACTGTGTTTGATTGTATTACCGACTTTTTACGAGCTATCGTTGGGGGCATTACATTTGGAGTCCACATCACTAGGGTGATTTCTTTCTGCTTTGCCACACAGGCAACAGAGTGAATTTTCACTGACCTGTCTCACACGGGGACGTCAGACGAAAACAAATACTCCAACACAGCTCCCTCATAACTCTTTCACAAAACAAATAATTTGATTGGTCTCAAGCAGGTGTCTCGTACCCTCTAGCCCAATCAGTATCTGTGTGCTCACAAGGAGACATCAGATACAAACTCTCTGTCGTTCTTGCTGTTCTCACACAGAGACCAAGAAGAAGGAGGTGGACAGAAGAGTGAAGGAACACACACAAAACACAAACAAGCATAGGGACAGGAGCACAACACTTTACCCTTCTAGTTTGTGCATTTACCTGCATTATCTCACACATACGTCAGAGTATTTTTGCAAATCTCTGATCGTTTTCTAAAGGTAGGTCTGAGAACCTATCCGACCGACTGTCGACTTCTCAAGGAGAGCTTTTCTAGCTTCTCTATTACTATCTGTGTGTAGGTCCAAGTGCCTCATACTAGATACAATATAGAAAAGAAGGAGGAGAAAGTAATCTGAGTAAGGAGAACAAGAAATCGGAGAAAGTCTCAAAGACTATTTTTCTCAACAAAAACAAACATACAAACAGTGTTTCATAGAGGACAGGGAATCTTATCCTACCCTCTCTATTAGTTTCTCTCTTCACTAGTCAATCGACTGAAGGAGGAACAGAACACAAACGAACAAAAACCAAACATAGGAGCTGACACTGTCCTCCTGTTTATCACTACTACGACATCATGTCGACAGAGATCGCCGAAGTGAGTGAATTCTCGGAGGCAGATCAAAGAAGAGAAGAAGAAGAAGCAGGAGGAGCAGGAGGAGCAGGAGGACGAGGAGAAGGAGGAGCAGGAGCAGGAGGACGAGGAGGAGGAGGACGAGGACGAGGAACATGGAGAGGAGCCTCGAGGTGGCAGGGAACCCCTCAGAGAGGAAGAGGAGGTCGGGGATATACCCCTTATGGAGGGAGAGCTGTTCGAGCTCCAGCCCCCCCACCCAGAGGAGGAGGAGGCTCGTGGGCAAGCTCCAACCCGAATTTCGGTCGAGCTCAGGCCTACAACACTGCCTCGGAGACCGATACGTCATCCTACCCGGACACTACTCAAGGTAATCGTTTCGAGGTGGTGGAATGACTGGAGGGGGAAGAAGAGAGGAAGGAGAAGACTGTGAAGTTTAACCCTAAAGTCACAGTGCTTTCTAATTCTGTTATGCAGACTGGGCCAACCCTTCCTCTATGTGAAAACAAAGATGTGGGTACACAGAGACTGCAGCCCCAAGGTAGTCTCATACCCGTTCATACAGCACGGTTACCAATGATAACTGATGCAAATAGGAAGGCGAGACTTGCGATGGAGGCGAGGAGGCCAATGGCAGACGTATCGCCTCGGCCAAGCAAACAACCACGAACAGACTCAATGTCTACGGTCGCGGCGGGTGGCAAGCAAAAAGACAATGTGTGTACTCAAGTACCACAAGACAATGTCGCTCAAATAGTAAACGCACCAGTACCGCAGAATAATAAAAATGTTAATGAGGTGAAGCAGGAGAAGGAGGAGTTGAAAAACTTAGAGACAAGACTCCAAAATTTGGAACGTAAAGTTATTGTTCTCGCAGCCAATATACACAGGCCCGATGCTCTGTGTTATACGGAACTTTATTGTGAAACATTGAAGACAATATTAAAAGTTGGTAATGATACGATGGCGAATATTAATATTGTCGGCCGGAAGTTTTTAAATCGATACCGGGACTGGGTGGACGGAAATATGAAAAAGTCAACGGGCACTCTCAAAGGAGTGAGCAGCCAGACGGATATCACGGGAATCATCACACTGACCTTTAAATTGAAATCCGCACGAGTATACCGTATGGACCTCTATGTCGTCCCCGGTTACCACGGGTCAATATTACTATCGTATGACCAATTGGCTACGATGGGGGCTGTGATTGATTGCGCCGCACGGCGAGTGATATATGGAGTAAAAAGAGGAGAAGAGAACGATATTGATCCCTTCAACGCTACTGACTCTTATGAGGCTTATGAGCTGAGTCTAGCGACGGATCACAAAAAGATGGCCATCGCACATGAGGCACTTGAGGTGTACGTTCACCCCCATGTCGTAAGACCGGATGAACTGTCCTGGACCGACAATTGGGAATCCCAAGTGTGCACTGTCACAGTTCCGACATGCCATTGGGACAAAAAGTCTATTGATGACTTAATCGAGAAGCGAAAGGAGGAGATTATATGTGTCGCACAAAGAAGCCCGTCGTTGGCGAGATTCGCGGAAGGAGTAGGAACAGATGTCCATATTACTAACGGATACTGTTTCCATGCGAAAGTAGGAGAAGAAAAAAGGGAGGAGTTTGTACCAAGGAGAACGGGGCGAATCCCGGATACTCCACCAGAAACTATTAAAAGTTTTATTACTGATTTCTGGGGTGACGAGCCCACGTGGCCGCGTTCACTGTCTGAAGTGAAGAAACGCTTACGGACTTTATTCGAAAATAATAAGCCGTATACTATTATCCTGCCATATAATGAGAAGGCGATATGGGCGCAGGAAATAAGGGACCGGCTTATTGATCATCCTATACCGGTACCCTCTCGCAAGCAACAGCTAGTGGTGGCTTGTCGTATGGGAACTCGTGAGCAGAGCAGTGCATACAAGCGGAAGCTCAGAGACCTCGACAAGTTGAAATTGATACCGCAAGCATTCACATGCTTTGATGGTTTTTACACCCGTAAAGCTCCTTTGCAATACGCGAGACTCATTGACATGCTGGTGGAGCTCGGTAAAGATGATGACGACACGGTCACGTATGAAAAGACGGGCCTAGATGATGTCTCGGAAGAGGACTTAGGCTTGGAGGAGAACAGAGCCCTCAAGCAGCATAAGCAGATGTCTGATGAAGATTTTCAAGAGGCGGCGCGGAAAATATTGGAAGAAGGAGTAGGCACGGAGAAGGAGAAGGAGCTTTTAAAAGCCAAATTAGAGGCGAACAAGGAAATTTTTGACCCTCCACATGCAGGTGGTGTCAAGCCTGAAGATTTCACTGCGGTTATTTACAAAATACCGGGTGCGGAGCCGTCACCGGCACCACGAAGGGCGAATTTGAGTATACATGAGACGAAGATAGCGGAGGAGCTAGCAAGACAGCTGCTCAATGAGGACTTTATTGAGAGATCAACATCCTCAATAGTCTCACAACCGAAAATAGTGCCGAAGCCAGGAGGAGAATGGCGCCTGACAGTTAACTATGCTCGTGTTAACAAGGTGCTGGAGGAAGAGAGAAATCCTCTCCCGACATTAGAAGAAGGAAGGAGAGTACTGCGGAATGCAAAATTCTATTCGGTCATTGTTCTTAAGAATGGCTTCTGGCAGATACCACTGGAGGAAAAGTCCAGATGGCTGACGGCGTTTGTGGTGGGTATGGAAATATATCAATGGAAAATGCTTCCGATGGGCCTCAAGCAAGCCCCAGGACTTTTCCAGAAGGCGATGCAGAAGATGTTGAGCAGTCAGTACGATGATTTGTCTGACGGTTGCTTTATGAGAAGGCGGGGACAGAAGGCGGGAGAATATGCATTTTGCTATATCGATGACATTATCGTATACTCTAACACAATGAAGGAGCATATCGATCATTTGTCCGATATATTCAGGCGCATCGGAGCTTTTGGCCTGAAGTGCAATCTAAAGAAGTGTCAACTTGCCAAGACGAGTGTGACATACTTAGGGTACGAGATCTCCCATAATCGAGTCTCGATATCCAAAGAGAAGAGGGAGGAGATTATGAATCGACCGATACCGAAGAACCGCGCTGAATTGCACTCATTCCTTGCGATGGCGCAATACTATAGCCAGTTTATACCCGATTGGGGTGCAACACGGGCTAAGTTGGAGAAAATGATAGATTTTGGAGACTTTGAGAAGTGGGGCGAAGAGGCTTTGCAATGCGCTCAAAGATCTCATTTACAAAGACCCGAAAGACGGAGGACTGGTGTTAACGATGCCCGACTTTACGAAACAATTCGTAGTCGATACAGACGCATCTAAGTTTGCGATTGGGGCTGTATTACAACAAGAGGATGAGGAGAAGAAATTACGCCCAATCATGTTTATTAGTAGGAAGTTGTGTGCGGCGGAGAGAAACTATTGCACAAGGCAAAGAGAGGCGTTGGCGGTAGTATGGGCCCTCAAGAGGCTCAGAGAGTATTTGTGGGGAGGACCTCAAATTACTGTCAGAACTGATCATCATAACCTGTTATGGTTGATGAATCATGAACAGACGGGACGGCTGGCGCGGTGGCAAGCGTTCTTGTCTTGTTTCGATTTTACAATGGTCCATCTACCGGGAAAGCGAAATGTGGTCGCTGATAGCCTCTCTAGGCTAGAGTTTAACTCAGAAGTATCGGCGTTGGTGTCCACGGTGGAGATGGAAGACTTGTCCACTGACAAGGTGTATGAGGTCAGCCACATTGAGGCGATGGAGATGGCGAGTGGAGTCCGATATGACCGCACAGGTCTACGGTACAGTCCACAAGGCCCGGATCACGGGATATGTTGTGAGCTACATACCCAGGAGGACGCTGAGTGGTCCTATGAGGTATATGAGAATGCGAAGGCGAACATAAGAGAGGAAGAGGAGACGCAGGAAGTTTATGCGGAGCCTCCTCAAGAGCGGAGAAGTGACCTAGACGATGACCCGGAAAGAATCGGGGTACGGCTAGAAGATGGTACTATCCATATAGCCTCGCCTACCGCATGGAGGCAACAACAGGCTCAAGATCCGGAGTTTAAAGAACTGATACAGTTATATCAGAACCCGGATGAGCTACGGATGTGGAAAGCGATCAAAGATCAGATGAAGGAGATGGGATGGAGAGATGGTCTACTGTGGTACAAGGGCCTTCACGGTCGCTATGCGTCACAGCCGGACAAATGGACCCTTTGGGTACCGGAGAGTCTGAGACGATTTATATTTGTCGCAGCCCACAATTGCCCACTTTTGGCGCATCCGGGTCGACAACGAACTCATATGTTCGTAGCGAGGCGATTCTGGTGGAAGAAGATGAAGGAGGAGATAGATCAGGCGGTGGATGCATGCATCCCGTGCAAGATAAACAAAACACCACTGAAGGCAAATTTCGGCCTGATTGGCGAATTTCCTCTTCATGCGGGGATGTTTGAGTTTATACACATTGATCATGTGGGACCTTTCCCAGAATCGAAGGATGGTTACAAATACCTCCTTACGGCTATTGACAGAGCCACCAACTATGTGTGGATCATCCCTGTCAAAGACGTTACCGGCAAGACGACGGCCGAGGCGCTGATCGATAGGATCATCTCACAGATCGGAGTACCAAGAAAGATATGTTCTGATCGAGGCTCGGACTTTAATAACGAGGTCATCGACAAACTATCTAAGTATTACGGGATGAAATGGCAATATGTTACTGCCTATAACCCGCGAGCAAATGGGAAAATCGAGCGGGTACACAGACCCCTCAAAGCCTCGCTAAAGATGTATTGCACGAAGAAGGAGAATCAAAGAGCATGGGTCGAGGCAGCACCATCATTTGCGTTTGCAATGAACTGTCTACCCTCTACGGCGTTAGGAGGCTCGAAGAGCTCAATCTCGCCATATCAGTTAGTATATGGGCGTGAGCCTGATATCCCGACTTCGCTCCTTCACCCAAAAGACACTTGGGCGGATGCGGATGAGTTGTTTGGGATGAGACTTAGAGTGAAGATGGAGGCGGAACAAATAGTCAGGGCGCATAGAGAGGCGGAGCGCCGAAAGACTGATGCTGAAGGGGTGGGACAAGCGCACTTGGATCAGATCAAGTTCCAGGTCGGGGATATTGTACTATTGTACCATCCTCAAGTCCCGAAGGGAGTCAGCTCTAAGCTGTTCACTCACTGGAAAGGACCTTATCAGATTATGGAACAGACGGGACCTCTGAATTACAAGATCAGGGGTAGAGGGAAGGTGCAAATTGTGAATGTAAGAAGGCTGATTAAGTATGATCCCTTCTTACTGGAAGATGAATCCGTTGAGGAGGCGTTAAAACGGATGAAGGATGATTTCAAAGAGGTGCCGCCCATCCACAAGGAGGCTGGCATAGACCAAGACGATGCTTATCGGGCACCGATAGCTGAGAAGGAGGAGAGTGAGGGTGGACAGCAAGGAGAAGACTGACCGCATAAGCGCGGTGGGGACTCAGTCCAAGTCTCCGCGAGAGCATAGCGGAAAGAAGGAGAAGATCACAGAGGCGCAGCTAAGGAGAGCGCGGAATGATCTTATCAACGACCAACCGAGGAAGGCGATGAGGTCGATGAGATCAAAGGACGTCCACCAGGAGGAGGAGGGGACGGACACTGAACCAAACGCGGGCAACGTTGAGATTGTCCATGAGCGATGGAAGGAAGGCGATGCGATAGCAACCATCGCATGGGTGAAAAATGTTTTCTATCTGATGAGACCAGCGGAACAACATGTCGCTGATGACACTCTCTCAGACTTATACTTGATGCGGGTCGTGGCGGTCCCACGACAGATGCGTGTCACACGGACACTCAAAATATCATCAGCCGCAAAGATAGTACAACCGATACTCCAGTTCTGGAGAAGTATGGACCCGGTTGAGGATCCAAAGGCAAGACATTATCTGCCAGTATATAAAGACGCAAAAAGTCTCGAGACATGGGATGATATAATTACTCCCAGAGACAAGGATTACACTGCGTGGACCATTCAGACACTGCCAAGAGGAGTGCTTGATGTCCCTTTTGAATTATCGTTGGGCGGAATCCCTAATAAGATCTGGGACATTCTCGAACAGTCAAAGTTCGATCTGACTTTTGTTGGTGGTCCTCCACCAGGCAAAGAAATCCGCGCCAGACGACGAAGGCAGTGACAAAGAAACTATTTTTCTTTATGCGTCTCAAATAAACTGATTGATTGCCCACGGCGTATCATGATTTGATCATGCATCATCAGTTATCAATATGAATATTAAAAAGACTCAGTGATATAACTTGGCATTCGATCGCAACATACGAGTGCGAAAGGTCGATCGACGATGATACTACACCGTATACGGGGATCGCTAGTGTATTGAGGCGATGGTGTTCCCGGGTATGACCCTTTCCAAGTCCTGGGATGATGTTCTCGAAAATGAAATGTTCTCTGAAACTTTCATTAAATTATTTTTTACGATAGATTATATACTGTCGTACCTGAGCACGGTCAATCTCTACTTGTGTCGGTATATCGCAGGGTCGGGTACATACACCTCGACTTCGGATAAAGCTATTAGGACTGGCCCCCTAATACTATATCATAGGATATCCGCCTTATACAAGGGTATGTCATTAAAAAAGACAATGTACTTACGATCTCCCTGTGAATAATAATAATAATAATGATAATGATAAGAAGAAGAAGGAGATCAAAGGGGGAATCGTACTACAGCACCACGTTGCTTGTATTTTTTATTAATAGTACGTTTGTTCTTGACATACTGCCGAAAAAAAAATTGAGGGGAAGGAGTTCAAAATTTACAAGAAAGGCTAGAGAATCCGCTTTGACGTGCCGTATGAGGATATATTTATCGTCTTTTAGCGTCTATCCGTGGGTCGATGCGCTGTGTGGCATGACTCCATAGCGCATACTATTTGCAGAAAGAAATCAGAAGGTGTATGACGAAAATGCTATTTCCGTCATAAAATCGGGAGGGGGTACTGTAGGCATCACCCCCGGATAGCCGGTAAAAAATACCTTTTCCTGGTGACAGGTGCACCAGCTTGTTTTTCAGTATTATTTGTCCGGATTTGGACCTGATACCATTTTATTCCTGGTCTGTTGCCGTTTTCCTTTTTGGCTTCACTGAGCTAATATAACGAGATATCATTCTCATCTTTTGAGGACTGTGTTTGGTTGTATTACCGACTTTTTACGAGCTATCGTTGGGGGCATTACATTTTGAACCAGTTGTGTTCAATTATTAAATTCCTTTTTTACTTTTCCTTTGAGCTCGTAAGGCTGGACCTCCGGTCTTCAAGTAATACAACAGTAAACATAGTTATCCTACCAACGATGTGTGACGGTGAATTCAAAGCTTTGGCGGTTTGTGGTTGTGGCGCTAGGTGACGTGCCACGGTCAGTATTATTCAAAATCTCTAAGTAAAAGCAAAATACGAACCCTCTTGTCTAGTGTTCTTATTAATATATCGGGCTTGCAACCTATCCCACAGAGCTTTCGGGTTTTGACTAAAGGTAAGACTAGTGACTTTCCGGATTGGCTACTACAACTCACGCACTAGGCTTTCTGACCGGGTGGCAGCCTCCCCACCGAGCATATTGCTGTTGACATTCAAGACAACAACAAAAATTAGTTTTTCATTTTTGTGTCAGATTTTCATTTTTGTGACAGTTTTTCATTTTTGTGACAAAAATTCAAATTTTCAAATTTAACGGTAACATTTCGCGAAAATTTACGATATTTTGCGGACGAATATAGCAGTTAATTTGAAAAATTCAAATTTTCTCCCAAAATCAAAATTCCAACCAAAACTGAAATTCCAACCAAAACAGAAAAATCAATTTTTTTTCTTGTCTTGAATGTCAACAGCAATATCATAAATGATATTAATATTGAACACTTTTTCCATCACCTAGTTAACTTCCTAAGGTAAAGATACGAGTTAGGTCAGTGAGTGACCGGGTAATTACCAATCAACGCACAGAAGTCATTGCGGAGGTTATTATCCATTGAAAGGTAATGCTTACGGTATATACTTAATAACTATTAATACGTAACTGTAGATATTGAAGAGAAGGGTCTAATTAGAGATCCTACAATGGAGGCTTGATTTGAGTCAAGATTTTGTAGCCTACCGTGCCGACTACCAATTATTTTAATAATTACCATATATCGGTAGTACTAGAAATATAATTAATTTATTTATGAATATTAATATATGGTGTATGCACTGGCAGCCTCAGCTGGGCCACCTGCTCTGAAAAGAGTCGAGCCGGAGATAACTTGCTCAAGTTAACAACGCCAACATTCAATCAGCTCGGCGAGTCACTGGCAGCCGACCTCCGGCCGGAGAAGATCACTGACATCCACTGAGATATTATCATGATTAATATTGATAGGACTAGAGACTTATTATTTACAAGATAAACCAGTCAGAAAATCAGACTGCCAAGATGAAAGAATAGGAACACAGTGCTGGCGTAAAAGCAAAAGGTAAGGAAAGAAACAGAAAATGAGAGAAACAGATGCAAGGGGATACAAGATGTTGAAAATGGTGCGAACAGAATAACAGAATAAATGCATGGATGGCTGTGGTGTTCAGTGTTTTTCGAGTGTTACCTATGCACTTGAGGCTCATCAACTCTGAGATAGAATACGACTACTCTGCCTTGAGCTAGGTCGATTCGAGCACCCACTTCGAGTTGGTCTGTCACATACCATGGCCTTCCTGGTACTACACTGCCCTCAGTGCAAGGACACTCATCAGTCTCCTGATCCAAATATACATTCGTCATTTCGTCCTGAACCGCGATCAAACACGCTGCTCCCTTATGGATACACTTAACCTGGACCTCTCCGTTGCTATCCGATGTCTGCTTTTCATCCAATGCCGGTAGGAATTCAGAATCCACACGACAAGTCACGTGAACTTCCAAGTCAGGCAACGGAATGCAGTCGGTGCCGTACTTACAGAGCTTGATGTCCAGGCATACCTCAGGTTCGCAACATTTTTCTGTGGTGCAGCCTCCTTCATCACACACAATTGCTTGCGGGTTAGAGAAGAGATTGGTTCCTTGCGGGCATTCAAAGGGCCCACGGGCACATGTTGACAGGCAACATTTGTCCACGCTACACACCCCACCTGGAAAAAACACCCACAATTTCCAAGCAAAACGTTAGAAGAAAAATCTATACGCATCTACGCACTACCTTCACAAGGATCACGGCCTTTGTCTTGATTTTGTCTGGTATCCACAGGGCACAAAACACTGTTGCAGTTGGGCCAACAGCACGAATCCTTATTGCATATCCTGCCCGCCACTTCGTTGAGACGTTCATGGCCTGATATCGAGCAAGTGACATTGAGAAAACAGCAGTCGACAAACTGGAAGCCTGGAATATTTCAACAAAGGAAAGGTGATAAAAGCGGATTTGAATAGCCTTTCTTCCACTTCTCATTATACCCCCCCCCCCCCCCCAAACACACACACACACCACCACCATCACCATCGCCATCACCGCCACCACCACCACGTCTCCCACATAGCGTTCACATAGCCTTACATTGGTTCTATTTGTATGACATACACACTTACAAACACATACAAATATCTTTACTACGTTATATACTTCTCTTTACAAATGCATATGCAAATATTTGTTTTATGTATGTTCTACGAATGGATAAGCATGCATATACACCTGTATGTATGTGTATGTACGTACATACGCACATGATGTACAGAATAAATTGTTTGCATGCTTGTCTGCTTTTTTCTTCTGCAGCTACCAGGGTACTGGCAAGGCAGCTGCTCGGGCCGATGCGTTTGGATCAGATAATCGCACACGACAGTCTGGCAGGTCGGGTTGCAGCACTCAAGATAACTACAGTCGCACGCGGAGCCGGTGCACTGAAGCTCCTTGGCGGCGGCACCAGTCCGCGCAGGTAGCCAGTCCAACGGACAGTCTCCGTCAAAGTGATCGCCGCAATTTGGAGGAATGCAACAATCGTTGCTGGGGCAAATTGAGCCGTCCGATAGGAAGGCACACGGAGCATTCACGCGGTCCTGGTCAATTTTCCAACAGCCCGGACACTAGCAGAACAGAGAACAGAGATACAATAACACATGTGTCGTCTTGATATCGGCCACTAAAAATCAAACCTTGTTGTAAATGGTGCCACAGGTTGGATGGCAACAATCCCTTGCTACGCAGTCGCCAGGGCACTGCAACAATCAACTTCGCGTAAAAACTACTTCCATGGCCCTACTTGCCACACCTGAATGTCGTCGGCGCCTTCTTTCTTCACCCACCCGTTGGGGCAGTCAACGTTGCTGCAAAGGTCTTTCCGGAGCTCGCAACACTCGTGGCGGCCGCACGCGACCCCACAGGCCTTGTCAGCGGCGCCTACCACAAGCTTGCCGCGAGGACCGCAGTCCACGGACTGTGGCTTCGCAGCATGTGGGGTTAAGATAGCAGCCGTGCACGTATCCACTAAACAGCACCGCTCCGAATTGCAAGCAGGCTCGTGGGGACAAAGCACGGAAGCGAAACTAGGCGAGAGGTGTTGGCCTGGGGGACATTCAAAGTCTTCGGGACAGGAAGGTACACAGCAGTGTTCCTTCGTGCACTGACCGGAAGGACAGGGCAACCTGGAGCAAGAACACACAGAAGATAGACAAGGCGGCAGTGCAGTCATGGGAATACCTGGCATCGATGATGGATGCTTCGCGTCTCCAAGAACCCGTCTGCCAACACGCACCGATATTGCATGCTCGTTCAAACACAGTGCATAACAAGTAACATTTTTTCGATTTTCATCTACCAGTGGGCCACAGTTAACGCTTTCACAAGTATCCACGCAGCAGAGCTCATCGATGCACTGTCTCTTAGGGCAGACGGTTTCCGCGGAATTTGGGAGAGGCGCTTTGGCGAAGCTGGCATTGCAGTCGTGGGTGTCGCAGTGGAGGCTGGGCAGACAGCACTGGTCGACGTGGCAGCTGTCGGGGCTGCCCCCACGACAGGGCAGGCTGGAGTCCAATTCAAAACCGGGAGGGCACTCCTGCAAGGCGGAGCAGAGCAGGCGACAACACTCCGCCGCCTCGCAGACACTGCTTTGACAACGCACCGACTCGGGGCGCACGTCCGGAATGGGCACCTGCTGGGACGGGCAGGTAAAGCTCCCGCAATGCGCTTGGCAGCACACAGTCACCGAACACAGGTTCACATTACCGGCAGGACAGAGCCGGTCTTCCAAAACAGAAAGGAAACCTGACTTTTGGCAGTCAAAGTGCTTCCAACAAGAGGGGCCTACCCAGAGAACAACACAAGACAAACAGACTCAACTCGTGATGCAAGACAAAACAGTCGAGCGAGCATGGCAAAATCAAGCTGGGAATAAACTCGCACGCCCAATCTAAGAGCAAAATAGAATAGAGTAGAGTAGAGCAGAATAGAATAGAATAGAATACAACAGAATAGAATCGGATCAGATCAAATCGAATCAAATGGAATCAAATCGAAACGTGTAATGTAAAATTTGACGTGTAAAAATTATTTTTTGTGAACTTTTGTGACTTCATGCGTAAGTTGACACATCGATAATTTTACTTAACGTGAAAAGTATAGTCATCGGAAAATTTCAAACGTACATGGTTGCAGGTTGCAAGCCTCTTGCTTCTTGCTCCTGTAGAGGCTTTTGGGTGTGCAACCTACTTGGTACTTCTCTCGTTGTCCGCCTGTAGAACACAAATACGCGCATACAAAATCAGGCAGGCGGAAAGTATTGATGGGAGGCGGCAGGATGGCAAGAGGCCAAGCGCAAAAGACGAGGAGTTTGGTGGACCTCCGCAAGGCTCGGAGCAGGCGGACCACTCAGTCCAACGGCCTTCCCCAACATCGTCCCGCAGGCAGGCACACGTGGATAAATGACTTTGCGTGGACGGACCTAGCAGACCACCGTTTACAAGGTAGATGTAAACGGATCGCGAGCCATCCCCTTGCACATCACGAACTTTGCGTAAGTCAAAACAAGAGGTAGATACGGGTGATTTCATGTGTACAATTAATATTATATGTACTGCTTAAAATCCATATTTAAAACAAGACAGCATATTTGTGCAGATATCGATGTGTATTATTCATATTTTTTGTAGTATGGAACATACATGTCCAAACAAAAAGCAGGAGCAACGACAAGCTTGAGTGAGAAGTCATCGGAGCGTTGCTGCATAGGCAAGCCTAGGTATGTACCTATGATATCTCTGAGCTCCTCCCCGGTCCGAGACATCACTATAACATAGGCAAGAAATGCAAAATGCCAGTAGACAGAAAAGGGATGGAAATGAGTACCAGTTGCGCTGACGAAGTCCCAGCAGGCAAGGCTGGACAGCGCAGAAAAATCCACCCCAGCCTACACAAAACAGCGGTCAGAACAGAGCAAGAAAGCAGAAAAAAGGCATAAGACCAAGCGACTTAAAAAGAAGAAAAGTGAGAGGTTGGACCTCAACGAACATGCCTGCTCGAACCTAGGCATTATCAGACACGCAAGACACAAGGAACAAGTAGACGAAGGAGGAAACGAGAGATAGAGATAGAGGGTTGGGGGGAAGGGCAAGATATATCCATATGCTCTGTTGTACGTAGCATGCATAAA